>JAQZBX010012986.1:0-40455 GCA_029593785.1 Cabassous unicinctus
TGGAGAGATTTGGCCACTCAGAGCCACTAGGGCCTGGAAGAAGCAAGGAGAGAGCCTCCCCTACAGCCTTCAGAGGGAGGCTTGCTGGCCCCAGGGTGGACTTCTGGCCTCCAGAGCTGGGGAAGAATAAATCTGTTGTTTTAAGCCACCCAGGTTGTGCTGATTTTTTATAGCGACTGCAGGAGACTAATGCAGGCACTAAATCTCATTGGAGGTGCCTGCTGGGCTCGGACGGCTGCATCGTCACTGGTCAAGCACTGCTCGTCTCTGGACTCACCATCAGGCCAAGCCGTGCCAGCCAGTGAATTCCCAAAGTGCCCCCACTGGCTGCTTTAAAATGATCTCCTGTAGTCAAGCAGTAATGCTGGTTTTACTGACACATTTTCACGGAGCATCTGATATGTCCCCCACCTCATCCCACATGTTGTTTGTAAAATGAACCAGTAAATGAAGCCCAAGTCACCATAACTTTTCATTAAAATAACTTCATTTGTTTATTCACTGAAGCATATAATATTGTATTTATTTGGTCTCTTCAATATACGAGACATCTTGTTTCACCATAGAATTAGTGGGGGCAATAAGGAAGCAAGTGGGACACCCATCGTTGTTTAGACAATAACCTGCATGTCTTCAAGAACCTTACATTCTAGTAAACTCTACACTTTGGAAAATCTTTTTGACTTAGCTTTTCAAACACAGTATAGCTTTATATTCATTTCTTTTGGATAAACAACTAGGAGTGAAATTACTGGGTCCTATGAAAGGTACATACTTAGGTTTATAAAAAATCTGCTGGATCTTCATCTAAGGTTGGTAGGACCGTTTTGCATTCTGACCCACAGTGTATGGAAGTTCTGGTTAGAGCACACTATCCAGCATTGGTGTTGTCAGTCTTAGTTGAAGCCATTCCAGTGGGTGTGAAGTGCCATCTCACTGGAATTTTCATTTGAATTTCACTGATGACTAATGATATTGAGAACATTTTCTTATGCTTATTAACCATTTGTGTATTTTCTTTTGTGAAGATTGTCTTCGATATTTTCCTATTTCATTGGATTGTTTTTCATTTATATTGTTGAGTTGTAGATGTTCTTTATATATTGTATATACATCCCCTATAATCTAAAGATTTTAAGAATAATTTCTCCCAGTCTATGGCTTATGCATTCATTTCCTTAAAAGGGTCTTTTAAAAGCAGAACATTTTAATTTTCATGAAGTTTATACTTTTTTCTTTTGTATTTATCCCTTTCTATGTCCTGTATAAGAAAACTTTTCCCACCACAATGATAAACGTTTTCTCCGATATTTTCCTCTAAAGACTTTTATGTTCTGGTCTGTTGTGTATGATGTGAGGTCAGGGCAGTATTTTTTTAAAATTTTGATATCCAGGTTTTAAAGCACCTGTGATAGAGTGAATCATGTATGCCAACAAAAAGACATGTTCTTAATATTAATCTGCATTCCTGCGAAGGTGAGCTCCTTGTAAATAGGAATTTTGGAAGATGTTATCATCAGTTATGGTGTGGCCAAATTGAACCAGGGTAGGTCTTAATCTGTATGACTGCAGGCCTTATAAGAAGAGGAAATTTTAATGTAGAGAACCAGCAGATTTAGAAGCCAGAAGTCAGAGAAAGCCACAGAAGGAAAGAATGAAGCAAAGCCCATGTGATGGGGGACTCCACCACCTAGGGAGAAAGCACAGCTTTGCCAGTGTCTTGATTTGGGACTTCTGGCCTCTAAAACTGTGAGCCAGTAAATTCTTCTGGTTTAAGCCAATCCATTGTGCAGTATTTGTCATAGCAGCTCTGGCAAATTAAGGCAGCACCATTTATTGAAAATAATTTCTTATTTGGGCTCTGTTTTAGTTTCCTAGGCTGCTCAAGCAAATACCATGCAAGGGCTTGGCTTGAACAATGGGAATTTATTAGCTTACAGTTTTGAGGCTAAAAGAAAGTCCAAATCAGGGTGTGAAGTTGATACTCTTCTCCAAAGACTGATGTTCTGGACTGGCTCCCGGTGATCCTGGGCTCCTCTGTCACATGGCAAGGCACATGGAAGCCTCTCCTGGTCCCTCTCTTCTCTTCTGGGTTCTGTTTCAGCTTCTTGCTTTCCATGGTTTTCTTTCTCTCTCTGTCTAAGTTTCATTCTTATATAAACGACTCCAGTAATAATATTAAGACCAATCCTGACTGCGGTAGGCCGCTCCTTAACTGAGGCAACCTCATCAAAAGTCCTACTTACAATGGGTTCACACCCGCAAGAATGGAGTATCTTTAAGAGTATGTTTTTCTGGGGGTACAAGCAGCTTCAAACCAAATTAGAGTCTCTAATTTGTTCTATGGGTCTACCTACTGTCAGTCCCATGCAATTTTGATTACTATAGCTTTATGGTAAGTCTTGTAATATAGGTCATCCAACTTTGATCTTCTTTCTTAGAGGTGCTTTCAATACTCTAGATCCTTTTTATTTCCATAAAAATTGTAGAATAAGTATGTCAATTGCTATATTAAAAAGTCTACTGCAATAGTATGTGGGATCATATTGATTCTATAGATCAATTTGGAGGGAATTGTAACAATGCCAAGTTCTGTGATCGGAATACATGGTATACCTGTCCTTTTATCTAGGTCTTATTTAGTGGATATCAGTGATGCTTTGCAGTTTTAAGAGGAAACCAATATTTGTTTTTTTAAAAAGTCATAACTGTGGTTATGTTTGGTGGTTTAGAGTGAGAACTGACAGAAAAAGACATGAGAGAAATTTTGGGGGTGATAATATTGCTCTATATCTTGTTGGAGTTTGGGTTACAAAGATATATTTATAGTTCAGAACTCAGGAGTTATGCATTTAAGGCTTGTGAATAGTATTGTATGCACATTTCACATGAGAAGAAACTAAAAAATGTCAAACCCTTGTAATGATATCCAGTTTGGGGGTGTACTGATACCTGCTATTTACTCTAAAATGTGCTAAAACTAATAGGGATTGATGGTGAGATGGACAGATGGGAGTCTGCATATGTGGTAAATCTAGTGGGGTAATGCATTGATGGGGAAGCCAGGTGGTGTGTGGACAAATGCTCATGTTCAAACTCTTTAAGCTCTGCTGTAGGTTTGAAAAATTTTACAATAAAATCTTGGGAATACTGAAGAGGATGAAAAGATATTTTCCAGTAAATGAAAACTAAGGGGATTTGTTGTCAAGAACATGCACTAAAAAACTAATGGGGTTTTTCAAGCAGAAGGAAAATGATTACAATTGTAAGCATGGAAATGTAGAAATGAAGAGCATAGTAAAAGGTAAGTGTGTGGCTAAATGGAAATGAATACTGAGGGTATAAAATAATAATCATATTGTCCTATTGATGTTAATAAAACAATAAGTGAGAAGGGGTGAAGGCAGCGTCAAAGTATAATAAATCAAGGCTGCATGTTAGCATCTCTATGGTAACTACTAAAAGAGTATGTAACTGGTAATTCAATAGGTGGGAAAAAGAAACAATTTTAAGTATTTGATTAATCTGAAAGCAGGAAAAAATGAGAGAAAGAGAAACAAAATATGTCGCTCAAAGAACCAAAAGTAAGATGATAGAATATAAACCTAAATAGATCAGTAATCCTTTAAAATATATATGGACTAAGTAGTCCAAGTAAAATATCTGAATTGTCAGACTAAATGAAAACAAAAACCCAACAATATGCTACTAACAAGGAACTCAGTCGTCAGAAATGAAGGAATAGAGCGAACGATGTGTGAGACCTCTGCTCTGGAATCCACAGAACTTGACTGAATGAAATTAAAGGGGAACTACAAAAATGTCATCTGCCACAATCACGGAAGGATTGGAACTCAAGATGGAAAAGACACCAATTTTCCCATAAACTGATTTATGGAGTCAATGCCACGCAATCTGCATTAGGTTCCTTTTAAATAAGCAAACACTGATTTTATGATGCTAACATTTAAAAAGATATAGGCAGTGCAAAGGCTGGCAAGGATGCGGGCAACTGGTGCACTCCAATACTCTGGCAAGGCGTAGGCGCCATTTTGGAAATCTGCTTGTCAGGATCTACTAACCCCCATCCACTATCTACTCCTAGGTCTACACCCAACCGTTATGCGCGTACGTTTACCAAAAGGCAGAAACAAGGGTGCTCCTTGTTACACCATGTACAGGAGTCAGAGCCTGGCAACCACCGCCTGCTGTGGAATGGATAGACACATTCTGGCCTGTGCCCACCAGGCCTGCTCGAGAGTGGTCAGAGTCAGCGTACTACCCCCACATGCAGTGATGTGGATGGATCTCATGAGCACAATTTTGAGCAAATTTTTCCAAATACAAAAGAGCACACACTATGTAATTCAACTTAAAAAAGTTGAAAAAACAACAAACCAGCAAAACAAAATCTGCCGCTAGACACCAGCAGGCTGGTAACGCTCTGCTTCTTGAACTGGCTGAACGAGCAGGCCCAGCATCTTCTGTTGCCAGGCTCAGTAACATGGGACCATCTCCAGGCGATTCTTGATTCAGGGGCTCCAGCAGCCAGATGCCATTGCCCACCTGAATAGCGCAGCACAGTGCAGTGGGGAAAGCTCAGGGAGAAGATCCCTTCCCACTGCACACCATGCGTCAGCTTCTAGCAGTGATATACCTGACAAACTCAGATCCTATTTCCAGTACTGTGAATGTGACTCTATTTGGAAATACGGACTTTGCAGTGGGACTCAGGTTGAGATGAGGTTACACTGGATTAGGTGGGCCCTATAGCCCATGACTAGTGTCCTTTTAAGACACACAAGAGAGGGGCAGAGACATCCAGGGAACAGGCCAGAGGAGGCTGGGGTGGGGCACATTGGAGTTCTCTGCCTGCCAGCAGTCAAGGAACACCATCTGCCAGCAGCCTCCAGAGGCCAGGCAGATGGGGAAGGATTCTTTCCCCAAGCCTTGGGAAGGAGCGGGGCCGTGCGGACACCTTGATTCCAGACGTCTGGCTTCCAGAAGTGTGAGAGAATAAATTTCTGTTGCTTTTAGCTGCTCGCTTGGTGGTAATTAGTTACAGCAGCACAGGGAAACAAATTCAAATGATCTCTTTTCTCCCTCTCTTTCCTGACTAAGATGAAACTCTCGGCATTTCTTCCAGAGAGAGAGAAATGAGAGGGTATCATTATGACCTTCTCGGCAGGAGGAGGACTCTTGAGAATCTTCATTGTTTGGGGCGAATACAGGTGCTGTTTTGAGGTGATCACTTAGAAAAAGGGAGACGCAAAGGGCAGAGCCTCACTGATGACTGCTTTTGTCCTTTTCCGTGCACATCGAGGCAGCGATGAGTGAGGACATTTGAGAGGTAGTAATCTGTTGAAAAAATATTATGTTTTCAAATTCCCAAATAAGCACTCAAAACAATTTTTGGCTTTCTCTTTGATAGCACACATTCTTTGTTTTGTTCATATTCACTCGGAGGCCCATTCTGCCTTTACATTTGTGTTCCCAAGTCTTCACAAACGGCCAGCCCTTATCCTGGCTTTCCTCTGGCCAGGTCCTCCGATACAACTTTCTCGTTCCATCATCTCCCGGCGCAATCCCTCAGCTGGAGCAAGGTCATCACAGCGCAGGAAATGCGATGAAGCCAAGCCCGTGTCCTTTGCTGTGTGTCCTAGGCTACTTGATGGTGTGCAGTGCTTGCATAAGCTTATTTGCATTTCCTTCTTTAGTTTGGTCTCACTAATAGCAGGTCTCAGTGATACACAAGTTGATGATGGACTCCCAGAGAGAATGGCATATTCTGAGAATTACTGATTCCATGACAATTTAGAAGCCCATACTATTCATATTCAGGTTCTGCTTCTAAGAACCCTCAGAACCGACTCTATATTCTTGCATTTCCTGTGGCTGAGGCGCCTGCTCATTGAGTAAAGACTGATTGGATCCACAGATGAGAAAATGAAGTTGTGCAGTAAGCTTTTGATCACGGGATGCAATTACCTAATCCATTCAGCCAATGTTTACTGAACACCTACTATGTCTGAGAAGTGGTCTTGTACTGTGGTGAACAAGACTAACAAACTCTCTGCCAGGGAACTTGCATTCCAGTGATGCTGTGCTTTTAAATAAAATAAGTGAGATGTATTATAGCCAAGTAGCAAGTTTTCTCTGCAACTCCAGCTTTCTATTCTGAGTTAGAATCCAAGTACCTAGAAGCAATTAACCAAATATTACTCATGTGCCCAGAATGATTCACCCACAATGATGCTCATTGTTCCAGAAACTATAGCTCTTTTGTAGACAGACTTCAAATATATTTTAATTGGTGGTTTCAGATAAATAGTCTTTTACTTTGACTAGAAAACTAATGCTATGATAAAAATTTCATATTAAGTAAGAAAAGTTTGCAAAGCAGTAGATAAAACAATATTTAATAGTTAAAAAAAAGAAAAAAATGAATGGAACAGAAATAAGGAAGATAAATAACAAAATTATAACAGGAGCCATCTCTGAGTTATGGTATCTATAGCAAATCTTCATTTTCTTGTCTGCTAGTCCAAATATTTACACAATGCACAAGTACTACTTTTGTTTTATAAACTAAAGATATTGTTTTAATCAGGAATAAAGAGGAGATATATTCATGACCAGTACCATTTTTAAAAACAAGCTTCCTATTGTCAACAGTTTGTCTGCTCTTCCATTGTTTCATTAACCCATTTAATAATTCATTAATTCAAAGACTTTTTTTTTTTGCAAAACTCACTCTGAAATAAACAAGAAGAAAGTGGGCAGTGGCAGGAAATGAACCAAGAATGTCTTCCTTTGCATTTGCTTCAAGCAAATAACTTGTTGTTATCAGTGAAATTGATTTCAAAAAGGAGTGTTTGAGATTATCACAAAAACCTGTCAATCCATGTTATGCTCAACTTGTTCCGGTACCGCAGGGCCTTTCCTCATAGGTTTCTTCATGGTGCTGCCAAATGTTTCCCTGACGCGCAATCAGGCTTCTTACCACAGCCGTCACACTCCTTCCTCACGATGGCCCTCAGCATCTCTGCTCCTTGCGGACGGGGAAGGTAATGAGGCGCCACGTCCGGGAATCTGCCGTGATTCCCCGCAGCAGCTGGCCCGGCAGTGTGCTCGCTGGTTCTTGAAATGTGCACGTTCTCTGAAGAACATTTTTTCCCTAAGAAAGATGTGTTATTCAGCTGTATGAAAGGAGACTGTGGACTCTCCGCCTCTAAGAAACTTCATGGTAGTGACAGATAGGACAAGTTTCTGTCACTGGCTGACCTTGAACTACAGAGAAGCAGAAGCTGGTCTTCACTGAACCCCATGCTCCCTAACCTCGATACAGGGGTCCCTTGGGTTGTTAGATGCACTTCCTAACATCACCGTTTCTATTTACTCATACCAAGCTTTTTGTGTTACTTCGACTAAACTTGAAGGTGAGTTATGCTTATATGTGATAGTAAATGCCTATTGTTCCCAAGATATGGTATCATAGTATTATTTACATTTTGGGAAACCACCTTGTGCCAGGAATCTCATACACTCTTCTGGAAGCTTCTGTGCTACCTAGGCAGTCCCTTTTTCACCTGCTCTGACCCATCTGTTCCCAGGTATGACGTTCCCTTAGCCTGAGACCAAGACCTGCAGCCAAGGTGCTTGTACCAGTGTCTTGCCTTAGAGGGACTTCCTGCTGCCAGGTACAGGCACAGCCAGATGAGTAGTTCTTTCCAGCATACCTTAGTACCAGAAGACATGGGCAGATTTTCACTTTACAGGTGACCTGTGCTACTCCTTTCCACTACCCAGATATGTGGCATTTTGGGGGAATACGATTTCACTTGTGGTCTAGCCAGAGTCTGCATAAGGCTGAACCAAGCAATAATGCATATGGCACTGCAGCGGGTTTAGTTTTTAATGCAAATAAAGTGAACGTTAATTTCCCTTTAGCCTGGAGGATGAAGACACGGTGTTCTGCTTGGAGTCATCATTTAAGATGAACTGGAGTTCTTTTCTGGATCCTGTGGTGTCCTGGTGGCCACTGCAGTGAGAGCATGAGTGTGATGGGCTGCCCCGGGGCAGCAGCCATCCCTCGGGGCTAGGTCTCCTTTTCATCCTCCTCTGCATGCCAACGTGGAAAGCAGCCATCTGCTCAGCCGTGGGCACTGGGAAGGAAGGCTACCTGGCTGGCTGTGCTCTCTGGGCAGGTGGCATCCTCCGGACCCAAGACAGGGAGCGGTAGACCCCGGGTGGCACGATGAATCAACATCTCATCCTGACCATCACATCGTTTTGCATTACTCAGGACCTCAGCAAATCTGCACATTGACACAAAGTTCTAGGTGAGAGTGAGTCACTATTTCTGCGCCCTGTCCCTTATTAGACTCTCATAGCCCAGAGCAGACATCAAGCCTTTCCCTCTAAGGAAAGGCATTGGACTTGATGTTGCAGGGCCTCTATGTGTACTATAATCTCTGGGTCACTTAATTAGTTGAGTGAGATTTAGGAAATTTGAGATGTATATATGTATGTGTGTGCATATATATATGTAATATCTTAAAACCTCTGATAGCATATTCCAAAGGACATCTTATTCCTTAGTTATCTTGAAATTTAATTGTATTAGATTTTATTTTAAGGGGCCTGTGATGGGTTTGGTTTTCACGACCTTCAGTTTTTTCTTGTGAGTTACTTATTAGCATGGACTGATGTGTGTAACGTGAGCAGATGGGGAAGGCAGGGCGCTCCCACGAGACTGAGGATCTTCCTTTTATCCAGAGCTAGCTCCTAAACACCGTGACCCTTGAAAATTGTGTGCAGATTGTGTGACACTGCTACAGCCATCTAGAGCTCATGTTTAAGAGACAGGGCATACACGAGGGAGATGAGGTTGGCTTCCATGGTGGTGGAAAATATGCCGCACGGATGGGTTTTATGACTGGGGTGGGGGCTGGACAGGCATTAAGAGTTATGGAGAGCTTCCCTGGTAGATTGGATCCTGCCCCCACAAGGACATGCTCAAGTCCTAATTCCCATCCGGTGGGCATGGACTTGTTTGCAAATGGGATCTTCGAAGATCCTATTTAGATTGAAGGAGGGTGGACTTTCATCCAGTATTTCTGGCGTCCTCATGAAAGGAAATCTGGACAGACAGACAACTGAGCAGAAGCAGCAGCCAGAGGAGGAAGCAGGACACAAGTGGGCATGTGATGGGGGCAGAGGCTGAGTTACGGATGTGGGCAAGACTCCACAGAATGCTGCAGACTTCAGACAAAGCTTGGTGTGCTGACACTGTGATTTTGAACATCTGGCCTCTAAAACGGTGTGATCAATTCCTGTTGTCTAAGCCAACCAGCTTGTGGTGGTTGTTATAGCAGCCCTGGCAAACTGAGACAGTTTCTGATGGCCATGAGCCCACCGGGCGCTTTTCATAAATGACGTCCTCCAGTTCTCAGAGTGACACCAGGAGGCAGGCGGGGGAATCGCGCAGCTGAGGTTCTGGAAAGCCTGCCCAGGTGCCCAAGATTATGCAGGAAACCGGGGGCAGAGCCTGGATTTCAACCCCAGGGGGTGATGGCCTCTGTCCTGCCTGTTTCAGAAGCTGCTTCCCCAGGGGTGTGGCCACAGCAGGACTCGCCTGAGGCACCTGGGGCTGGTTCGGCAGCAGGAGTCAGCCTCCTCTGTGCACCAGGGGCCAGGGTTCTTCCAATTGTTTAAAATATATTTTTTATTGAAGCATATCATTCATACATGAACATGCATAAGCAATAAGTGCACAGTAAAGGTTGTGAACTTACAAAACAAACACACATAACATCTCCAGGGGTCTCATATATCGCCCCTCCACCAACTCCTTGCGTTGTTGTGAAACGTTTGTTACAAACTATGCAAGAGCATCATCAAAATGTTAGTTACTACTAACTATAGTCCCTATCTTACATTGGTGTATTTTTCCCTCAACCCACCCTATTTTTTTAAAATATATTTTTATTACAGAGGTTGTGAACTTACAAAACAATCACGCACATGTGTAGAATTCCCATACAACACCCCTTCACCAACACACCACATTGTGGTGGAATATTTGTTACAGATTATGAGATAATATCATCAGACTATTACCACCAACCATGGTCCACAGTGTACATTTGGCACACATTTTCCATACACCTCCGTTATCAACACAGTACATCTTTGGCATAGATGCAAGGATATTATAGTATTGCTGTTAACCACAGTCTATAAGTCACACCAATTGTAGTTTTCCCATGCTTCTCCACATTCCCACCACACTGCAGTGGTGATGTACATCTGCTCTAGCTCACAAAAGGACACTCTTGCGTCTGTACCCTCAGCCACAATTCTCATCCACCTCTGGGTTCACTGTGTTATTCAGTCCCTAGATTATTCTTTAGCTTTCTTTCAATACACATTTACTTCCCCAGACTACCGTTTTCAGCCACAATCCCATTTATAAACCAGCTGCTGCTCACTATAATGTGTTGCCATCAACTCTATCCATTGCCACACTTTTACAGTCAAGTTAACTAAAACTTCTACACACATTAAGCATCAGTAGTTCTTCTCAACCCTCCTCTTATTTCCTAATAACCCATACTCTGGGGTTTAACTCCATATGTTTCTTCTTTGTATTTAGTTCATATTAATGAGACCATGCAATGTTTGTCCTTTTGTGTCTGGCTTACTTTGCTTAGTATCATGTCTTCAAGATTCTTCCATGTTCTCATAGGAGTCACAATTTCATTTCTTCCTACTGCAGCATAGTCGTCTACTGTACGTATGTACCACATTTTGTTTATCCATTCATTGGTTGATGGACAGTTGGGTTGTTTCCATCTATTAGCAATTGTGAATAATGCAGCTATGAACATCGGTGAGCAGATGTCTGTTCGTGTCATAGTTTTTTAGTTCTTCTGGATATATTCCTAGCAGAGGAATTGCTGGATCATATAGCAGTTCTATATTTAGCTTCCTGAGGAACCGCCAAACTGTCTTCCACAGAGGCTGCACCATTTTACAATCCCACCAACAGTGAAGGAGTGTTTCTATTTTTCCACATCCTCTCCAGCACTTATAGTTGTCTATTTTTTAAATAATGGCCATTCTATGTGGTGTTGGATGATCTCTCATTTTTGTTTTGATTTGAATTTCCCTAATAGCTAGTGATATGGAACATTTTTTCATGTGTTTTTAGCCATTTGTATTTCCTCTTTGAAGAAATGTCTATTTAAATCTTTTGCCCGTTTTTAAATTGGATTGCTTGCTCTTTTATTGTTGAGCTATATGATCTCTTTATATAGAATGGAAATCAAACCCTTATCAGATATGTGGTTTCCAAATATTTTCTCCCATTGAGTGGGCTGCCTTTTCACCTTCTTGATGAAGTCCTTTGAATCACAGAAGTGTTTAAGTTTGAGGAGGTCCCATTTATCCATGTTTTCTTTCATTGCTCGTGCTTTCGGTGTAAGGTTTAAGAATCCACCACCTACCACAAGGTCTTGAAGATGTTTCCCTACATTTTCTTCTAGGAGCTTTATGGTACTTGCTTTTATATTTTGGTCTTTGATCCATTTTGAGTATAAGGTGTGAGATAGGGGTCTTCTTTCTTTCTTTTGGCTGTGGATATCCAGTTCTCCCAACACCATTGTTTGAATAGACTGTTCTGTCCCAACTGGGTGGGTTTGACAAGCTTGTAAAAAATTACTTGGGCATGGATGTGAGGGTCTGTTTCTGAACCATCAGTTTGGTTCCATTTGTCTATGTGTCTATCTTTATGCCAGTACCATGCTGTTTTTACCTCTGTGGCTAGGTAATATGATTTAAAGTCTGGAAGTGAAAGTCCTCCAACTTCACTTTTCCCATTTAAGATGTTTCTGGCTATTCAGGGCCTCTTACTCTTCCAGATAAACTTGATAAATGTGTTTTCTATTTGTTTGAAAAATGCTAGTGGAATTTTTATTGGGATTGCATTGAATCTGTATATCAATTTGGGTATAATTGACATCTTAACGATAATTAGTCTTCCAATCCATGAGCATGGAATGTTCTTCCAATTATTTTGGTCTTTTTAAAAATTTCTTTTAGCAATGCATTATAATTTTCTGAATACAAGTGCTTTATGTATTTGGTTAAGTTTCTTCCTAAATATTTGAATCTTTTAGTTGCTATTGCAAATGGAATTTTTTTCCTGACATCCTCCTCAGATTGCACAGTACAATTGTATAGAAACATTACTGATTTTTGCATATTGATCTTGAATCTTGACATTCTATTGAAATCGTTTATTAGCTCTAGCAGCTTTGTTGTAGATTTTTCAGGACTTTATAGATAAAGGATCATACCATCTGTGAATAGTGAAAGTTTTACTTCTTTTTTTCCAATTTGTATGCCTTTTTATTTCTTTTTCTTGGGAAAAGAAATAAAAGCTTTCTTGGGGAAAGCTTTCAGTCTTTCACCATTGAGTACAATGTTAGCTGTAAATTTTTCATATATGGCCTTTATCATGTTGAGAAAGTTTCCTTCAATTCCTATCTTTTGTAGCATTTTTATCAAGAGCAGATGCTGTATTTTGTCAAATGCTTCTTCTGCATCAATCAATAAGATCATGTGATTTTTCTTCTTTGATTTATTAATGTGGTGTATTATGCCTATTGATTTTCTTGTGTTGAATCACCTTTGCATACCTGGTATAAAACCCAATTGATTATGATGAATAATTCTTTTAATGTGTTGTTGGATTCGATTAGCAAGTATTTTATTGAGGATTTTGCATCTGTATTCATTAGAGAAATGGGTCTGTAATTTTCTTTTTTCATAATATCTTTATCTGGCTTTGGTATTAGGGTGATATCGGCTTCATAGAATGAGTTGGTAGTGTTCCTTCTTGTTCAATTTTTGGGAAGAGCTTGGGCAAGATTGGTATTAAATCTTCTTTGAATGCTTAGTAGAACTCACCTGTGAAACCATTTAGTTCTGGGCTTTTCATTTTGGGGAGCTCTTTGATGACTGTTTCAATCTCTTTACTTGTGATTGGTTTGTTGAGGTCTTCTATTTCTTTTAGGATCAGTGTAGGTTGTTGGTATGTTCCTAGGAATTTTTCCATTTTGTCTATATTGTCTAGTTTTTTGGCATAAAGTTTTTCATAGTATCCTCTTATGACCTCTCTTATTTCTGTGGGGTCAGGAGTAATGTTCCTGTTTTCATTTTTTAGTTCATTTATTTGCATCTCTCTTTCTCTTAGCAGTCTAGCTAAGACATGTCGATTTTGTTAAACTTCTCAAAGAACCAACTTTTGGTTTTGTTAATTCTCTTTATTTATTTATTTTTTTGGTTGTTGTTGTTGTTCTCAATTTCATTTATTTCTGCTCTAATTCTGTTATTTCATTCCTTCTACTTGCTTTGGGATTAGTTTGCTATTCTTTTTCTAGTTTTTCCAGCTGTGTGGTTAGGTCATTGATTTTAGCTCTTCTTTTTTAATGTAAGCATTGAGGGCTATAAATTTTCCTCTCAACACTGCCTTCGCTGCATCCCATAGGTTCTGATATGTTATGTTCTCATTGTCATGTGTCTTGAGATATTTATTGATTTCTCTTGAAATTTCTTCTTTGACCCACTGATTATTTAAGAGTGTGTTGTTTAATCTCCATATTTGTGCTGCTTATTGATTTCCATCTTTATTCCATTATGATCATAGAAAATACTTTGTATAATTTCGATTTTGTTGAATTTATTGAGATCTGCTTTGTGACCCAACATATAGTCTATCCTGAAGAAAGATCCCTAAGCACTTGAAAAGAATGTATATCCTGCTGTTTTGGGGTACAATGTTCTGTATATGTCTAATAGGTTTAGTCCATATATCATATTTTTCAAGCTCTCTGTTTCTTTATTGATCCTCTGCTCAGATGTTCTATCCAATGCTGAGAGTGGTGTACTGAAGTCTCCAACTATTTATTGTAGAGATGTCTATTTCTCCCATCAGTTTTGCCAGTGTTTGCCTCATGTATCTTGGGGCATCCTGTTTAGGTGCATATACATTTATGATTGTTATTTCTTCCTGGTGAATCATCCTTTTTATTAATATGTAATGTCCTTCCTTGTGTCTAATAACAGTTTTGTTTTTAAAGTCTGTATCATCTAATATAAGTATAGCTACCCCAACTTTTTTTTTTTGCTTATGGCATGCGTGAAATATCTTTTTCCAATCTTTCACTTTCAATCTATTGGTATCCTCGGGTCTAAGGTGAGTTTCTTGCAGACAGCTTATAGATGGCTTATATTTTCTTATCCATTCCGCCAGTCTGTGTCTTTTGATTGGGGAGTTTAATCCATTAACATTCAGTGTTATTATTGTAAAGGCAGTTCTTATTTCATCCATTTTGATCTTTGGGTTTTATCTGTCATTTAATTTTCACCACTCTTTTGACACTTTTAGTTACTGTTACTGGTACAGTCTTCATTTCTAGACTCTCTTCTAAGCCTCTTTCTCCTGTCTTTTCTTTTCAAGTTGTAACACTCCCTTTAGTATTTCCTGCAAAGCCAGTTTTTTAGTTATACATTTTCTCAGTCTCTGTTTATCTGTGAATATTCTAATCTTGCTCTCATTTTTGAAAGATTATCTTGCTGGATATAAAATTTTTGGCTGGCAGTTTTTCTCTTGCAGTATCTTAAATATATCATACCACTGCCTTCTTGCCTCCATGGTTTCTGATGAGAAATCAACACTTAATCCTATTGGGTATCCCTTATATGTATGCATTGTTTTTCTCTTGCTGCTCTTAGAATTCCCTCTTTGTCTCTGGCATTTGACATTCTGATTAGTATTTGTCTTGGAGTTGGTCTGTTCATACTTATTCGGATGGTAGTATGTTGTGCTTCTTGGACACAGATATCTATATCCTTCAATAGGGTTGGGAAATTTTCCACCATTATTTCTTCAAATATTCCTTCAACCCTTTTTCCCTTCTCTTCTCCTTCTGGGACACCCATGACACATATGTTTGCACGTCTCCTGCTGTCATTTAGTTTCCTGAGACCCTGTTCAATTTTTTCCAAACTTTTCTTCATCTGTTCTTTTGTATGTTCTCTTTTGGAGGCCATGTCTTCAAGCTTACACATCCTTTCTTCTACTTCCTCAAATCTGCTGCTAAATGCCTCCAGTGTATTTTTAATTTCATTTATTGCACCTTTCATTCCCATAAGGTCTGCTATTTTTCTATGTATGCTTTCAAATTCTTCTTTGTGCTCCCCCAGTGTTTTCTTAATATCCTTAATCTCTTTAGCCATCTCATTGAACTTATGAAGGAGATTTATTTGGACATCTATGATTAGTTGTCTCAACTCCCTTATGTCATCTGCAGGCTTATCTTGTTTCTTTAAATGGGCCATATCTTCCTGTTTCTTGGTATGGATTATAATTTTTTGTTGGTGTTTTTGCATCTGGCTTGCTAGATGTATTTATTTTGGGTGCATTTTATCCCTTTAGTTTAGGACTTTCTTGTCTTTTCTTGCTTGCTCATTGTGTAGTAGGAGTCAAGGATTAGTTGGTACTCTAAGCTTTGGAGGCTGAAGCTGCCCATGTTGCCACTGGATGAAGTTTCTCCCACCTTTCTCCTCTGTCAGGGGTTGGGACAGAGCTGAAGCTGTATGTAATAATCCAAGTTTGGCAGGACAAGACTGTCTGTAGTTGCCTGGAGAAACTGATGAAGCTTCCCATCCCTTCCTCCCCTACCTTGGGAGGAATGGAGTGATAGTTGTGGGCAGCAATCTATGCCATGTGGGTCCAAAATGACCACAGTTGCCCAGGTAAACTGACAAGCACCAGATTCCTTCCCTGCTGAGGGTGGGAATGGACCCTCTGGAGTGCCCAACAATCTAATCTGTGTGGGCTGAATATGCCTGCAGTTCACCTGAGAGGCTGAGGGAGTACTGTCCCTTCTGCCCTTTAGGGGGTGGGAATGGAACCACCAATGCCCAACAGTTCAGTCTGTGTAAGCCGAAAGTACTTGCTGTTGCCCAGAAAGGCTGAGGGGGCAGAAGCCCCCTGCTATCCTATTGGGTGGTGGGGGTGGTTCTACGGGCACCCAACAGTTCAGTCCCTTTAGGCCAAGAATACCTGCCCCCTCCTATCCTGTTAGGGCATGGGGTTAGATCCACAGGCACCCAAAAGTCCAGTCCATGCAGGCTGAAAATGTCTGCCATTGCCTGGAAAGGCTGTGGAAACACCAGCCCCCCCTCCTTTCCTATTGGAGGGTGAGGGTGGATCCACAAGTACCCACCAGTCCAGGCTGTGTGGGCTAAAAGCAGCTGCAGTTACCCAGAGAGGCTGGGCAAACACAGTCCATCTCTTGTCCTATTGGGGATGGGGGTGGAGCCACAGGTGCCCAATGGTTGGGTTTGTGCAGGCCAGAAGCGCCTGCAGTTGTCCTGAGAGGCTGAGGGAACATCAGCCCCCTCCTATCCTATGGGGGCACAGAGGTGGAGATGGACTCGAAGGCACTCAAAAAACCAGTTTGTGTGGGCTGAAAATGCCTGCCATGGCCTGGAGAGGCTGAGGATACCCAGCTCCTCTCCTATGCTATTGGGGTGCAGGCATGCAGCCCCAGGTGTCCGACTATTCATCTGTGCTGGCAGAGAGCACTTGCAGTTGCCTGGAGAACCTGGTGCAGGTCCTGCCAGCTTCCTCTCTGCTGGACGTGGAGCTGACGCCTAGGCTAGGGCTGCAGTCTGATCTTGGTAGAAAGAAGCCAGTCCCTAACTTCACTGGATTTTCAGTCAGCCCAGCTTCCCCTCATGCTGGGGACAGAGTAAAAATGGCAGATACTGGCCTCTTTCCATCTTGGACAGGCTCAAACCCTAGCTCTTTCTAGGATTATACTTTAGCCAGCCAAGTCCACTAATCAGTGGCTGAAGTCGGTGGACAACTGTCTCTTCCTCCACCACTTATGGGAAATGGAGCTTCCAACTCTAGCCATGGTATAGCTCCTGAAGCGGCTTGCGCCGCCAGCAGAGGAAGGGCACCAGCCTCCATGGCATGGCATGTGGTTTCCCAGAGATGTGGTGCAGGTCCCCCCAGCTTCCTCCTTGCCAGAGGTGGGACTGGGGTTTAGGCTAGACCTGCAACCTGATCTGGGTGGAAAGAAGGCGCTCTCTACCAGCACTGTGATTTTCAGTCAGCCCCACTTCCCCTCATGCTGGGGGTGGAGTCAAAATGGTGGCTACCGGCCTCCTTCTGACCTGGACAGGTCAAAGTTTAGCTGTTCCTAGGATTATACTTTAGCCTGCCGAATTTGCTAATCAGTAGCTTAAGTCAATGCCACACCGTGTCTTCCTCCCCATTTTTTGGGAAATGGAGCTTCCAACTCCAGCCACGGAATAGCTCTTGAGACGGCTTGTGCTGCAGGCACCGACCTCCGTGGTGTGGAGAGCTTTACTCACAAAGCCTTTCTGCAGATGGGCAGTCTCCTCCTTCCATACTTTCAAGGATGTTGCAGGATACTCATCTGGTGTCCTGGGGCTCTCAAACAGGTGCTTTAGATAGCTCTGTGTGATTACTAACTGCCCTGTAGCACGAGCTGACTCCGGGAGCTCCTTACTCTGCTGCCATCTTGGCTTCCCCCTGGGTTCTTCTAATTTCAAACCAGGGGTCTTGGCCCCCACCTTCCAGTTCACTGGATATCAGCAGCCTTCTGGTTTCTCTTTCACAAGCAGAGGCACTTCCCTCTGTCCTGGCCAGGCTACAGTTCTCGGGGGTGGGGGGCGCCTGAGAGGTGAACCTTTCTTATTCAATCTTCCTCCAAGCCCTTGAAAGATTCAGCATGTCTTGCGTGTGCCATGTGCTATGCCATGCCCGGAGGCTTTCTAATCCATTGTTCACCCTTCCAGCTGGTCAGGCCAGGGCAGAAGCGTAAATACTATTAATAAAGAGAGAGACGCTAATGCTTGATGGTCCAGGGGTATCTCATGGTTTAAAAACACTCTCTTGGACTGCTCTTTTGATATAAAACTCTCCTCAAATTCTGATCCAAAATCATTGTTCATGATTATTGGCGATTTCAGTCTAAGAAATGATATATGAGTCAAAACTGGACAGAGTTTTAGGGTTGGGATCAGAACCCTTTGAAAATATGAATGTTTTTTATTGCCTGTGATCAATAAACAGGATTTATAGGGCCGATTGTTGGAAAATGTTTACCAAATCGCTATCTTTGCCACAGCAAATCGGGCTTTCTTTCTCTTTCACATCAAAATGTGCAGAAAGAACATACCTTGAGAAGAGAATGAGTCAGCAGATGAGGCACATAAAGCAGAGAAGCTTTTACAGTGAGGCTATTTTGGGTATTTGGTTGTTTTCCTTTTTTCCTTTGTGAGGATAACTCATCATTTCTTTTTTATTTTTGTGCACAGCATTTTGTAAAATTGCATTTTGGTAAATGGCTGGCTTCAAATGTGATTAGAAAATGATTGTTCTGAATAACTAGCCAAATACTATTAAGCCATATTTATCTCTAATTTGGGTCACTGGTGGTATTTTTCTGTAGAATATATTTTTAAAAATATGATTCTCCTTTTTAAATTTTTCAAAAAATTAGTTGTAATGTTCCGCAAAGTTGCATTTTATGGTCAATAAATTTGAAGCTATTGCTACCTTCAATTGAATCTTCTCTATAATCATAGCATTTTTAATTGAGAGAATATTCTTTCTACAGATGCTGAGATACCTGATAAGCTCAGGAAAGTTCTTTTAACAAAGAAGGAAATTCTCAATTCTAATTTTTTTTAGAAATACATAAATGTATCAGGCCAAATATCTTCACAGCTTCTGACTTTTTGCCTCCATTTAGAATATCATTCTTTGGCAAATTCTTCTGAGACAAAATTTTTAAATAACTTGTCTCAATTTATGAATGTTTTAAATGTTCCGCTAAATTTTGACATTGAAAATCTTAGGTCTCCTCAATTTCACCCTATTCTTGTGCCAGATACATATTTATGCAATTAAAACCTGAAATTCCACCAAAAATTCTTCACAAAAGCTGAGAGGTAAAACTTAAAAATTAAATTGTTCCTTGAACATTATATAAACACTCATTTTTAAATTTGTTTAGTTGCTTATTTGATATTTAGGGCTAAATTTCATTTTCTTTCTATTTGCTGACTTTGTTTTAGAGAACTGAAATTTTCTGAAAATTATGTGAAAAGCTAGGGGTCTCTTGCCCTGAATTTACTGAATACTTGGACTTAAAATTGTCCAATTTTGTCCAGACAACTTTAAAACATTCAACACCTTTATAGGACACTCTGGGTAATTTACAAACATAGTTCTTCAAAGGCACATGCCTTTTTGGAAAAAAACTTTTACTTGATATATGTAAATTTATAAGATACATACATTTTAGAATTACAGCTTAATCATGATACATTTTAATAAAATTAGCCTACCTATACCACCACTTCTGAGATAAAGCTTTAGAGTATTTCCAGCCCTCTCGTCCTCAGCCTTTGGCCCTCCCACCATGGTCTCTGCTATCTGACCTCTATCCCCATCTCATAGGCAGAATAATGGTCCCCCAAATATGTCTATGGTCCATTCCCTGGAACCTGTGAATCTGTTACGTTAAAGGCGAAGAGGAACTAAAGTAGCCAATGGAATTAAGGCTGCTAATCAGCTGATGGTGAGTGGGGAGATCATCCTGGATTGTATCCAGGTGGACCCAATTTTTACCCCCTTGAGATGGCTGGCTCCCTCATCTGTTTGCTCATTGTTTTTGCTTGTTGTTTTTGCTCATTGTTTGTGTTCCTTGTCTGCTTGTTGTATTTGCTTGTTGTCTGCTTGTTATCTGTTTGTTTGTTTTTTCTTTAGGAGGCACCAGGAACCGAACCCAGGACCTCCTATGTGGGAGGCGGGCCCTCAACTTCCTGAGCCACATCCACTCCCTGCTCATTTTGTTTTTTGCTCGTTATCTGCTCATTGTTTTTGCTCAATGTCTGCTCGTTTTATTTTTATTTTTTTATTTTTTCGTCTTCTTTAAGAGGCACCGGAAACTGAACCCGGGACCTCCCATGTGGGAGGTGGGTGCTCAATTACTTGAGCCACATGCACTCCCCAGGTGGACCCAATTTAATTACAGGGGGTCTTGGAAGTGGAAGAGGGAGACCATATGAGAGGACTCCACCCCCTATTGCTTGCTTTGAAGATGGAGGATGGAGGACATGAGTCAAACAATGCAGGCAGACTCTAGAAGCTGGGAAAGCAAGAAAATACTTTCTCTCCTAGAGCCTCCAAAAAGGAATGCAGCCCTGTGGCATGTTGGTTCTGGTCCAGTGAGACCTGTGCTGGGCTCTGACTACAGAATTGTAAGGTCATACATTTGTGTCATTTTAAGCCACTAAGATTGTGGCAATTTGTTACACTAGCAACAGGAAACTAATACACTCCATGAAATAGTCATTTGTGCTTCCTTATTGAGGTACAGCTTAAAGTAAAATCCAAAAACTCACATATGTACATTTTGATGAGATTTGGCAAAGGTAGACACACCTGGGTAGCCCACATCCCAAGCAGACATGGAGTATTTCCCTCATCACAGAAAGGTCCTGTGAGCTGCTTTCCAGTTAATCTTTGGCCCTGTCCCCGAGACAGCTACTGTTCTGATTTCTAGCAGCATGGATTCATTTTGCCTGTTACTGAAATTCACATATATGGTTATAAGTATGCATTTATGTCTGGCTTCTTTTGCTCAGGATGATGTTTTTCAAATTTCTCCATATTATTCTATGTATCGTACTTTGTTCCTTTTTGTTGCTAAGTTCTTTCACTGTATGAATATACCTCAATTTGTTTATCTAATCTCTTACTGATGGATGCTGGATGATCCCTGTTTTGAGCTATTATGAATACGAGTCAGTTTGTGGTCATATACTTTCATTACTCTTAGCTAAATACCTAGGAGTGGGACTGTTGAGTTGCATGGTAAGAAACTACTAATCTGTTTTCCAAAGGACTATACTGTTTTGTATTCCCACCAGCAATGTATGAGAGGTCCAGCTTGCTCCAGATCCTTGACAACACTTGGTATTTCCAGTCATTTTAATTTTAGCCATTCTAATGGGAATGAAGTGGTATTTCTTTATTTTAATATGCATAGCTCTGATGACTAATGTTGAATTTCTTTGCATGAGTTTATTGGCTGTCCATGTATTTTCTTCTGTGAATTATTGGTTCACATCTTTTCACCCCTTTTAAAATTAGGTTGTTTGGCTTTATTATTGATTTGTCAGAGTTTTAAAAATATATCCTTAGTCAGATATTACATTGTGACCATATTTGCATACCTGTGGCTTGCGTTTTCATTTTCTTGATTGTGTCCTTTGAGTTTGTAATTTTGATGAGGTTGAGTTTATCTCTTTTTCCTCTTTTAGTTAGAAGATAAAAAACCTTTTAATAAGATAAACTCTTATTTTCAATTTAGAAGTTTTATGGCTTTAACTTTACATTTAGGTCTATTGATCCATCTTGAATTACCTTTAAAGGTCAATGTTTAATTTTATTTCCATATGGATACCTAGTTCTTCCAGCATCATTTGTTGTATCAAGCTCTTTTTTGCATTTAACATAATCTTTAACCAGAAAAAAATCTGGTTTATTTACCATCCATATGTTAAAAATTTGTGCATCTAATAATTAAGCTCTGATTTTGACTAGTAGACTATCTCAGCATGTTTGGATGCATTTGTGAATTATGTATTTACCATAATCAATTCCAAATGAAATTATGATCCATAGAGTTTTAGTTTAGTGAGAGCATTGCTTTTGACATGAAGTTTATTGTGCCAAAATTTGTGTTCACATCATTGCACAAAAACAAATAATTGTATGTTCAATAATGAAGTTTTGAATGAATATACAGTAGCACTAACAATGATGTCAGATGTTTTACCTTCATCAGAATATACAACCAAAAGCTTTTCTTTGACTCCAAGCATTGGAAAAAAATGTTTAACCATCATAATAATTATGTGGATTTCAATTTGAAGCATCTGACAATATTGATATAAAACTCGTTTCATTTAAGTGTTGGCAAAGTTTTCCTGCTATGGAACCAACTTATTAACAGCTATTTCTTCACTTTCTGTACATGCACAAGAAAACTTGAAATTGAAATGGTCAAAAGTAATTTATAAAACAGTCATTTCATTTGAAGTCAAGCTACCCAGCATAAGTGAATTCACCTTGTGTAGCTGCTTGTGTTAAATTGCCCTTTCCAGGCATTATCTTATTAAAATAACTGATACTTCCTCAGCAGATTTGTGTCTTTTAGTTTTTATGTGGCCTTGGATGTCCCAGGTCCTCCATGCCCATGTTGGATGGTAAATACTGACAAATATTACCACCAAAATTCTTGAGAAATGGAAACAATATTTTTACTAAACATGCTGTTGTGGGTTGAACTCTGTCCTGCCAAAAGACATGTTGACGTCCTCGCTTCCAATCTGGTGGATGTGGCTGTGTTTGGAAACAGAGTCTTTGAAGATGGTATTAGATAAGATGGGCCCTTATCCAATATGACTGGTGTCCTTAACAGAGGGGAGACCTGAACACAGACAGAGAGACTGAGTGAAGAATGCCATGTGACAACCGAGGCAGAGAACCCACGCATGGCTGTCAAAGCCACGGCAGAAGCCAGAGGAGAGGCAGTGGACAGAGCCTTCCCAGCAGGCTCCAGAGGAGCATGGCCCTGCTGATGGCTCGATCCCGGACCTCTGGCCTCAGAAGTATGGGATGATAAATCTCTGCTGTATGAAGCCACCCAGTTTGTGGTACCTTTTCATGGAAACCTTAGGGAACTAAGACACATGCATCTCTGTAGCTCGTTGTTGTTGAATGTGCTTAATGAAAAAAAAAGGCAAATAAAATAAATAATTTTTATATTATATTATATTATATTATATTTTGTTATGTTATGTTATGTTATGTTATGTTATGTTATGTTATGTTATGTTAATGATGCTACAATAGAAAGAACATTCAGATGCTCCAGATCATGGCATTTCTGCCTCTATTTCCCACACCCCTCACCTATGATTTCACATTGCCACTAAGCTCGTGAACGGGCCTGGTGGTGTGATGTATCTTGTAGGCTTCAGCAAGCATTGTGACAAAACTGGTTAGTAAATCAAACAGATGGCAGGGACAGCAGATTAAAAAAAAAATCCCATTACCACTTGAGAAAAGAAGGATTTAGCTACTCCTAGCTGCATGTGTCTAAGCATTTTTATCAGCAAGTGTCCTGCACACTGCCCTTGAAAAGGTCATGTGAGTCTCATGCGCCCTTAGTCCTGGCTATGCCTATAGCTGGAACAATGAAGAAGAGCTTGACTGAACCCATTCCAATTTATTTTGGTGCAACTATTAATTTACACTTGATTAAAATGGAAAAATCTGAAACAAATTCTAAATCAAATGGGAAGCCAGGGCACCAGGTATAATCAGGACCTTCCTTTCCAGCTGGGACGAATGGTTAAATCACATATAAAACTGTGCCAGTTCTGGACCCACTCCCTCTCCAGCCTTGTGACAGAGTCACTTGTCACTGGTGTGTTTTTCCAGAACTTCATGTGAGCATTTAATTCATGTCTCCATCCCAGATTTAAGCTCCACAAGCACCTGGATCATAATGGGTTTGCTTCACCGTTGGGTCCCTGTTGTCCAGCAGAGCACCTGACATATGGTGGGTGCTAAAATATTTTTAGAGTGAATGAATCAGAGGGCCTGTGAGAGGGACAGCATGGACTTTCTGGGCTCTCAGGAGAGAGTGTCCCTTTTGGAGGGCTGGGTGTAATCCACTTTGAGGATGGTGGCCAGGCACACTTACAGATATATTCTAGTGACTGAGAGATGTATTTAAAATCTGATGCCTTTTAGTTTATTTTATTACTTCATTTCTATTTATTATTTAGTGACTGTGGTCATTTCAGATTTTCATGGATCCCAGAAAATCATGTCCTTAGGACTAGTCCATTCCTGTGGGTATGAACCTATTGTAGATGGGAGCTTTTCATTAGATCACTTCAGTAAGGTGTGACCCAGGGTGGGTCTTAATCCTTTTACTGGAGTCCTTTATAAATGAGATAAACACAGAGAGCTACAAAAGAAAAAGCCACAAGAGTAGAGACAGAATGCCATGAGAGCAAGGAGCCGAAATCCAGGAGAGAGGAAGCCAGAAGCGAAAGGAACGAAACCTGGAAGAGAAGGGAAAGACCAGTAGATGCCACCATGTGCTAGTCTTTGGGGAGAAAGCATTGCATGATGATGCCTTGATTTGGACACTTTCTTGGACTCAGAAAAGTAAGCTTTTAAGTTAATAAATCCCATTGTAAAAGCCAACCAATTTCTGGCATATTACTTTTGGCAGCTTTTAGCAAACTAAAGCAATGACCAAAATACTGGAATAGTACTGAGTATAGAGTATACATATCAGGTTTTAGGGGAAGCTTATTCCATGTACAACCTAAATTCACAGTACTGCTTCCCTTCCACCTCCAACACAAACACACACACTCACACACACACACACTCACACACACACAGAGTAACCCAGGTCATTTGTTTGGTAACATAACATTTGAGAAATATAACTCAATAATTTTAATACCATAAACTCTTTTCAAATCACATATATTCGGTCAGTTCTGATTATCTGCAAGAGTTATGTCCTATGAAGTTGCCACCGACACTGCATTAATGAATACTGAAATGTTGCTCCTAGTGGAAGTGCGGGGTTGGCTCCTGTGGGCCTCTGATCACAACATTTTCATCAGCCGATTACTGCATACCCTTGTTTTAAGTATATGTATTAAAAATACCCTATTTAATACATATTTTTGATTCATTAACATTGGACTCATGATCAGCAGCACTATAACTCATGCCTGAACAAAGCTTACCTAAAGGTGTATTTTCTCCATAAGGCACATCACAGTCTTGCACTTAGGAACAAAGGCAGCACTGCAGCACTACATTTGCAGGGCATTTTACATGGCAAAATCACCAACAAAAAGCCTGAAATGAAGGAAAAATCGGCACTAAATATAACAGGAAAAGGACGCGTTTACAGTATGAAAGCTGAAACAAGAAGGCAGAGTGTCACCTTGTTCACCTGGGAGCATGCTCATAAGGTGACTCGTCCATGAATGACTGTGAAAGCACCGCAAATATTGCTTTGGGGATTGCAAATAAATTTTAGCGAGTAGGCAAATTCTCAGATACAGAATCCTCAAAAACATCAACTGTAAATATAAATAAAGCATTCATATAAATATATATTTATCTAGGTATATACCATGGTAACAAATTAACTCTGAAATCTCAGAGTCTTAACATGACAAAAGTTTATTTCTCACCATATCCAGTGCAGAGTAGCAGGAGTTTCTACTCCACACAGTAACACAGGGAACAAGTCTCCATCTTATGGCTATACTGTGCATCGCTCTCAATTACTTCAGCAAGAAAAGAGAACTTGAGGGTTATGCACCCATTCTTGAATGCTTTGTCCAGCATTATCATACTTCACTTTCCTCACAGTCCATTGGCCAAACTAAAGCATGGCCTCACTGAACTGTAAGGGGAGCACTTAGATATCCATTCAGCAGTGAATGCATCTACCATATTTTGACCTTCTTGTCACCAAATATTTATTTGATGTGCCCCATCAACTGTCACCCTTCCCTGCCCTACTCTTGCACTGGAAGAGCAAACTCTATAACCTATGTTATCTGTGCTTCTGCTTTTTGGCTTCTACTTGGATTTGTCCAAGGGAAGGCACCATGGAGATCAAAGAGCTGCAGGACAGAGAAGCCTGGCTACTGATTCTCCCAGCATCTTCTGTCCTATGCCATAGTTTGGCCAAGTCTGTTTTCCTTTACTGAAGGCCACTGCTCATGTTGGACATTCCCCCTTCAGTAGTTTCATCTTTCCCCAAGATCTCCCTTTGACTCTTCATTCTTGGGGATGGTGATGGTTTCCTACTGTTGCCAATCCTTCCATTATTACCATCCCTAGTAGATTTCTTTAAACCTGTCCATGCCTTTGCTCCTTTGTGTGTTCCATCTGTTTCCTGCTGCAACCCTGATTGATAGACTTCTTTGTTCTCATAGGTAGAACAAGTCCAGTACTTCTTCAGGAAAGACATCATCCCATCCAGGTGTTGAATTGAGCTCTTAGACCTAGGACCTCTGTGGAATGCATAGTGGCCCCAACATCAGGTCCAACCATAATTTATTTTAGCCCAGACCTGTGACCACAAAGGGAGGTTGTCCGTGTTCCTCCCAACATCACCTGGGCAACATACTCAATATAGGATAACTGATCCAGGACAAGTTAACTGCAATGGACATTCTCTGTAGTAAGGAATTCAGCCTTGCCCAAAGAGTGCCCTGGTTTTTTATTTTGGCTCCTGTAAGGTAATCTCTGAACACTTGGGATTTCTTGAGTGCTAGGAGTGTCTTTGTTATTCATGGTGGGCTCCTTGGACCATACCTGATGGTTTCTGCTAATAAAATAACTCAGGGTGGGACTGGACACATCCAATAGACTTTGTGTGGGTCATGCCAGAAGGGCCAACCATGTCATTAGAGGATTGGTACTTTGAACCATGTCATATTAGCTTGACCTCCAGGGAGGGAGAGGGAGCTAAGGATTGAGTTCAATCACATGGGAAAACAATCCATCAGTCATGCTTTTGTATAAAGTCCCAATAAAACTCTGGACCCTGAAGCTCAGGAATAGTCCCTGGTTGGCAATACTGTGTGCCTATAGTCACATAGTGACTGTAAGACTGCAAGTAGATAATAACATCCAGGACTCCACAGGGAGGGGACTACCAGAAGCTCTGCATTTGGACCCCTCCGAAAATATGTCCTATGCATCCTGTGTCTTCTCTGGGAAGATTTAATTTGCATCCTCTTTTTTTAATACTTAAAAAATTTTTTTTAAATGCTTTAGATTACATAAATGTTACATAAAAAATAGAGGATTCCCATATGCCCTACTCCCTACCCCTCCCACACTTTCCCATGTTAGCAACATCCTTCAATAGTGTGGTAAATTTGTTATAATTGATGAACATATATTGGAGCACTGCCATTAAGTGTGGATCATAGTTTGCATTATAGTTTACGCTCTGTCCCACACAATTTTGTAAGTTATGACAAAATATTTAGTGACCTGTATCCATCATTGCAACATCATTCAGGACAATTCCAATGTCCCAAAAATGCCCCCATATTACACCTGTTTTTCACTCTCCCTTACCTCAGAACCTCCAGTGACCACTGCCTCCACATCAATGATAAAAGTTCTTCCATTGCTAGAATAACAATAAGTCTATAGTAGAATAACAGTAAGTCCACTCTAGCCCATCGTTCATTCCACAGTCCTGAGGATTCTGGGATGGTTGCAACACTTTTTGCTATAACAAAACAGTAATCACAAGTAGAAGCACTCTCCTGAGTTCTGTGAGTCATTCTAGTAAGTTATTGGACCTGAGGCTGCTTGTGGGGACCTGTATTAGTCAGCCAAAGAGGTGCTGATGCAAAATACTAGGAATCTGTTGGCTTTTATAAAGGGTATTTATTTGGGGTAGAAGCTTACAGTTATCAGGCCATAAAGCATAAGTTTCTTCCCTCACAAAGTCTGTTGCCATGTGTTAGAGCAAGATGGCTGCCGACATCTGCAAGGGTTCAGGCTTCCTCTTCCTCTTAAGTTTCCATGGTCCTAGATTCTTCCAATATCAGCTGTAGGCTTGGATAAGTCTCGTCTCTCTCCCATGGCTTGTTTCTCTCCAAACTCAGCTTCTCTGCTCTCTCTACAAGGCCAGCTGTAAACTATCAGGTGAATGGCTTGTCTCTCTTTCCAGGGCCACTGCCATGCCTAATGGAGCCTTCTCTCTTTCCTCACGTATCTGCTTCTCTGTGTATTTGCTTCCCAGGGCTCCAGCATTAAAAACTCCACTGTCTCCTTTGCTGTGTCATTTTCTCTGTGAGTACCTGCTCACCAAGGGAGCAGGGACTCAAAGTCCTACTGATGTGGCCCAATCAAAGCCTTAATCATAATTTAATCAAGTAAAAGTGAAACCTCTGAATCCAATATAATCTAATATGCCCAGAGGAATCCAATATCTATTTTTGGAATTCATAAATGACACCAAATTGCTACAGGACCCAATCCAATATCTATTTTTGGAATTCATAAATGACACCAAATTGCTACAGGACCCCTCAACTTTTAGCTAACTGATATTAAATAAGGGTGGTTCTGGGGCTCCCTGAACTTGTAGCTGGGATCTGAAGTGAAGGAAGTCTTGTGGAGACTGTTCCCTCTGATTTTGAGGTCTGACTAAATACCTTTGCATGTTTCCATTCAAAAAGTTGAAAAATGGGACGTCACTGGTTCATGTCAATTCTGAAATCAGCCAGCAGACATGACAAAGGTCCCCAGTCGGGAGATGGGGCTATTCCTTTATTGCCTCTGGATTACTGTGTCTAGGAGAACCTCTCTTGTTCATTGTTTTCTTTGGCTTCCGAGTTCACTTTCTGGCAAGGCCTCCTGTACACTATTGTGTTTGACTCAATAAGATATGTACTTTGGGAAATATATATATTTTGAGGGTTGCATAGCTTTGTCAGCCCACTTCCTGCCTTCAAAATGTTGAGATCTCAAGCCTCAAACATTCACATGTTTTTTTGTCAGGCTCACAATTCATATGGCAAAATAAATAATTCCTGTGAAAACTTAGTAGACTCTAATCTTTTGCTGTAAACATATCACTAATTCTCTTTTAGGCAAATGTGCTATATTTCTTTGCTTTGTCATCCCCATAAATCTCTTTTTCCTTAATGGTGGCTACTTTGAAGTTTCATTGGATTTGCATAACTAAAAATTTTTTTTAAGTCCCATCTCTTATTCTTTGGGGCCTAAAACAAGTCATGCCACATTGCAAAGTCCCCAGCTCTGTACTCTATCTATTCTCTTTCAACTGTGCTTGCAAACTAGGCAATTATTTCCCATTCATTTGTCTTTCTTATAATATCTTCCCAAACACAAGTACACACTACCCCTTTGGCATTTGATAATATGGATCTCTTTTGTTTTTGCTTCTGATATCAGTTTCTTTGCTAACAAATGCTCTACCACTGAGTTAATGCCTCATATCTTGGGTCTTTACTTCAGTAACTCTCAACTTTTGTATCAGTATCTATATTATTATTTTAACATTATGCTAGGCTGAGGTAATGGAAAAATCCCCAAATCGCACAGGCTTGTCACAATGAAATTCTATATCTTGCCCACACTGTGCATTCCTTGCAACACAGTGAGACGGGGGATGTGGTCTACCCTGTAGCGGCATATATGGAACCAATGGCCTCATCAGTAGCCTCGGCAGGAGAAGAAACCTGGAACATTGAGCTGTGGCTCTTGAAGGAGTCAGCCTGGAATAACAGACCAAGCCACTGCTTACATCCTATTGGCCAGAAATGGTTCCATGGCCCAGACTCATTGCCAGGGGACTGGGAAATGTGATACAGCTCAAGGACGTCTGGTGTGCAGTGACGTCCACCACAATATGTTTTGAAAATGTTATAAATAAATAAGCACAAGTGTGCATGTGCACACACACACATCCCTCTTCAAATAGCCAGTGGGTAGATGCCACATTTAATCAATTTTATGCTATTCACGGTTTCACATTTTAATGTTGGTGCCTGATTGAATTGTCTAAGGATGGCTGCAATGGAATTTCCCATTCCACCTGCTCTTCTGCAGAGTGACTCTGCTACCTTCCCCGACTCACAAGAGCTGGCTCTAATTTCCTTGCTCACATCTTGTATTTAGGCCTCAGTGACTCGCTTGTAACCAACAGAGGGGCAAGCGATGCTGGGAGACTTCCAAGGCTAATGGGCACGGCCATGCAGCGTCTGCCTGTCTCTCTCGGAAGGCTTCCTTTCTGGGTGCTTCCTCTTGGGAGGTTGCCTCTCGGTACCCCGCCGCCATGCTTTGTGAAGCCCGAGCCACCTGGAGAGGCATCGTGATACGGTCGGCAGTGAGAGCTGAGTCCAGCCTTGGAGTCACCCAGCCCAGGCTCCAGGCACGTGAGTGACCAAGCTTCCAGGCTATTCTAGATCCCAGCTGTTGGAGTGAGTCCCCGTAGCTCAGGGCTCCCCAGCAGAGCGCCCAGGCATTGAAGAGCAGAGGCAGGCCTCTGCTGTTGTGCCCATACAGATTCCTGACATATGGAATCGGTGGGCATAATAGGGTGGATGCGATTTCATACCACTGAGTTTTGGGGTGGTAGAACAACATCTCTGAGTTGAGATGAGTCTTATAATTGATGTCATTTCATATATATTCTTTTAGTATTTTAAGAACTCTGAAGTCAGAATACCCACTGGGGGGATGTAGCTTGAAAATAGAGTTTAGATGAAAATCTAAAGGGGACAGTTCCTTCATTTTTAAATGTTTTTCCATTATTTCAGAATTTCATTAGGTATAACTGTATAAATATACACATACAATCACACAAGTATTTTATGTATACTACATATCTAAAAATAATTATGTATATATTACAGTGGATGAATCTTTCTGATCCTTTTAGTTAAAAATTCATCTTGGGAAGGAATCTGCCAGCCATTGCTGCCTCCCTTTGTCTGTAGCCATGAGAAGACTCCTGCCCCATTCGACAATAATTTATGGATGGCTTCTACATGCCAGGTGCTGTGATCGGTGGGGGCACCGTGTGCCCACGACAGCTAAGCAGACGAGGTCCTTGTGCTCTTAGGGAGAAGGGGGGCCCAGGCACGAGATCAGCCTAAATGAAGCAGTTGTAGAATTGTAAGTTTTGAAAACTGCCACAAAGGAAAACGGGTGCCCCTGAGAAACTGATGGAGGAGGAGGGACTTTTGTCTGGGTGGCCGGGGAAGGCCCTGCTAGGGACGGGCTCTGACAAGGTGGAGGGCAAGGCTGCTGGCAGGGCGAGGACCCTGGAAAGGCAGGGCCTGGGAGGCTCCTGCAGAACCTTGTTTTTGTCCCAAGGAAGACTGGCCTGTCTTTAGCAGGGGAGTGAAACAACCAGATTTCTGGATGCTTAATGCAGGGAGCAGGAGAGAAAGCAAGGCGGGCAGCAGAGGGGCTTGCAGAGTCCTGGAGCGAGGAGCCGGCACAGGGCAGGATCAGGAATCTCCCCTCCCTGGACCTGTCCCTTCGCAGCCTGCATTCCCTCTGCTCTCACTGTCCGCTCCCATAACCTAGGTCCCCAAGGAAAGCCTGGGAAGTTGTAGGCTGGCAGAGAAAATGAGGGAGTGGCTCTTTGGGAAGGACTGGGAATGGATGGGCAGAAGGACAAGACTGTAAGTGGAGGGACAGACGGACGGACAGACACCAGACAGTGACACCTGGACGGCTCTCCGTGCTTTCAGAGGATGGAAGGGATGCCTCTGAGCAGATGCACAAGCTGAGTCTGCTTGTACGCTGTACCCTATATTTGCATTATGCTGTATGCAGTATAACACATCCGTAGCCCTCAGGATTGTTTTCAAGTCTGAACATTTAGCATAAACATGAAGACACAATCAGAGCCCAGTGGCTTTCCAGCTCGCCCCAGGAGCCTGAGAGGGAAGTGCATTTCTAAGAGGGAAACTGAGGCCCTGTGGCTAAAATGTGCTGAGCCCCAACTCAAGGGCACTTCTGAGTCTGCTTTCTTCCCTTACTAAGCCTTACTAAGCCCTGTCCCCTCGTTCCTCTTCCCTGCCCCCGCTTTGCCTTTCGGTTCTTCCCTAATCTCTGTTTTTAACCCATCAGTGAGGACACTTTGGTGCTGCCTCAGTGTGGGGGTCTCCCTGCGCCCCAGGCTTGCAGACACTGGTGGGCTGCGTGAGCTTCTGAGCTGCTCCTCTGCTTCTCTGCCTCTTTCAGAGCCAGATGGTAAAATGCCTGCAGAGGGTGGCAAATCGGGGTGCAGCTAAGCCTGGCGGGGCCCAGGGGTGCAGAGGGACACTGAGGTGGGGTCGAGCAAGCACGCCTCGTGCTTACTCTGCAGTCTCACTGCTGTTGACCCACGGGGGCATGTACCTTGACACAGGGGACCCCCACCCCCCGACGGCTCTCAGCCCTCACCCAGCTCCCTGAGGCAGCTGAATAAAGGCTCAGTGACAGTCAGCTTACATTGGTGATTTTTGGGTTTTCTCATAGGTGACAATTCTGTGACTTCATTCATTCAGACATGCATTTCTTCATGTCCTTCAGAACTCGAGGGTCCAGAGCTGGACCAGTTTCCACAGAGACCCACCGAGACCCCCTGGAGCTCCGCAGCCCTGAGCGCAAGGGCTGTTTTTCTCCAGCACTATAGCCCGTCCATTCTTTGTTAAAATATGTGGTCTCATCCCATCATAAATAGATATGCAAATGAGCACGTGACATCCGCCAAGGGACCCTGCGGGTCTCTCCCTGATCGTTTAGCATGTGCCTCCAGAATGATGTTTTCTGATTATCGCAAAATTTAATTCTGCCTCTTGTCAATAATAGTCTTTGCTTTGACAATAAAAATTGAGTTTTCCTTTTTTTCCTTTGGTGTCAGTTCTCTTGGGATACGGAGTGCCGTCTGGGCAAGGCTCCCCTCCTCCTCCTGGCCGCTCCCCTAACTGTCCATGCAGCCCAGGCATATTAAGTGAGCTGGCTGTGGAGTGTGCTGCATTCCGGATTCTGGCACCTTCCGTTTACTGTGCTAGGCCAGGTTGTTGAAAGGTGACGAGTAACCACAGTTATCATCACTCAGCAAAATGATTAAAATCATCAAGGACTGGCCAGAGGCTTTCCTGGGGCTCCAGAGGCACCCCGCAATTGCAAACTTTGCAGGGAAGGAGAGAACAAGGGTGAAATCATTCAGCGTCCTTGGCTGACCTCAGCACCGGACACTGGTGGAAGCTGGGACTTGGCTTGGCTTTGTGTTAGGGACAGTGATGATATACTTTACTACGGTTGTGGCTCTGAGGTCCCGTCGGGCATCTTCCACCCTCAGCATCCGGGGAGACCAGGCGAGCAGAATAAATCTTTGCACCACGGCAGCGAGCAGCCAGAGGAAGGAAGCGCCAAGGCCGTTCAAAACAACAAGGAGCATTGTGCGGGCCGGAGCTCTGCGACCCAGGGCAGCGCTCTGTGCTTTGCCTTTTCAGTGAGGTTTGCAGGCATCAGCTCATGCAGTTTTACCCTTGCTAGGAGGGGAAGAGGTAAAATAAAAAGGACAATAGGACCGAGAAAAGGGCATCTCCTAGGTTACTGAAATAATAGTGCTATGTCTTTTCTCCTAAAAAAGATGCTGGTTTCTTGGTCCAAGTCAGCTCTCTGAGCTCTGAAACAGGATTAAAACACTGTCTGGTTTTCTGGTTGTTACAGCTCCAATCCCTGGGCTGCCTCCACCTTCTGTCACCCACATGGCAGCATGTTGAATTCCTCACCTTGCTTTGCTGTAAAAGGAGGGGATGATCCGGGTGGCAGCTGGAGCTACTGGCCTGGGGGGGCTTCATTTAGGAATAACTGTCCAAGACCAGGGGCACACCCGGCTGGCGCTGGGAGCATAGAGAGAAATGCAGGCTCTGCCCTCAAGGGCCACACAGGACAGTCAAGGGGCAGGCCCATAAGAGGACAAGGTGTGTGTGAAAAGTGCAATGATGGCAGGCGCAGAGTTCCCGGGGGTGCAGGGGAGGGGCTGGAGGTGCCTGTGCCTTCTGGCCATTTAAACCAGTCAATGCCCCTCAGAAATGTGTGCTGCGTGGTGTGTTTGCACATGCATGTGGGGCACGTATGCATGTGTGCACATGTATGTGGTGTGTGGTCTGTGTGCACATATATGTTTGTACATGTGTGATATGTATTGTGATTTGCAGGGCATGTGCACACGTGCGTGTTTCTGTGTGCATGTGTGTATGTGATGGGTGTGTGCATGTTCATGGTGACTGTATGGGTTTGTACATGCATGCACATGTGTGCGTGTGTGTGGTGATTTTGTGGGATATGTGTGCATTTGCATACCTGTGTGCATGTGTTTGTGTGGTGTGTATGGTGATTGCGTGGATGTGTGTGCACACATCTGTGTTTGTGTGTACATGTGTGTGATGGGTATGTGCATGTGCATGGTGTTTGCGTGGGGTGTGTGTGCATATGTGTGTGCCTGTGTGCATCTGCATGGTGATTATGTGGGTGTTGTGCATGCATGCACATGTGTGCATGTGTAAATACATGTGCACATGCATGTGTGTCTGTGCATGGTGTGAGGACAGGTTTGTCTAGCCTTTGGCTTAATTTGTAGACCTGCTCTGACTTGACTGTGATCATGGCACATTACTATTTGTTATTAAACACCTCCCTTTAATAACAAATAATAATGAATTTTACGCTTTTTCCTGAGCAGATTGGGCTTAAAGAGGCACTGTCATTCGTACTGATAAATATATGAAACCACTTGGTTAAAGAGCCCAAGATGACTCACCTTGCAAAACTTGCTGCCACATCCACCTCTGATTTCTCTGAGCCCCACAGGTTGACAGTGCGATGTTAAAAGGCTGGTTGAACAGTTTAGTCCTAAGACCAAGGAAACTATTAATTGACTCCGCCTCATTTGTTAATTTGGAAGCCTGACCTCTGTTTGGGGTGCAAGCTTGAGCTGGGCCAGGAGGGCTCATGGAAACGTCGCTCCCAGGCCAGACTTGGCCCAGATTGGCACAGGGTGTCTGCTGTGACTTTGCTGTAACGTCTCTGGAAAAAGAGCCCTCACAGTTTCCTCAGGCAGGATTGCCTCACAGCTGCTCTCAGCCAGCGCCTCCTAGTGCTCATCCTAAATCCCTGCTTCATCCCCAGGACTGGCTGCCCGTCCTAAATTACCCGCCATGCTTCTGCTAAGAGGAAGAGCGAGGGAGGACGCTGCCTCATTGTTGTTTACAGTCCTGCTTGGGGCTCGTCCACCTTCCCCGTGCCCTCTCTCTAAATGAACCTCCCCCCTTACCCCCGGCATCAAATGGCATTTTCTTCAGCCCTTCTCTTTTCTCAGCAGAGACCTCTTCTTAGTGCTCCAACTCTTGGGACTGTACAATATGTCTTCCAGATTGATGGCTATGCTTTGCCAGTGCCCTAAAATGTCATTCAGAATATTCAGGTTTTGCAGAATGTGAAGGCATCTTTGAGATTTTAGCAAAAAAGAAAAAATAACAAGCTGCATCCTAAGGCCACCATGGTTATATTTTTTATTATATTTTTATTTGTGAAATTCTACTCTTCATGAGTTTCTGAACTTTGAAGATTATTTTATTTTCCTTTTCCATCTTTTCCTTTTTGAGGACATCAGGGTCAAAGGATTCTTGATTGCCATTTTTGTTTTTTTTTTTTTTACCTCAGACCCAAATATATATTCCCTAACCCCTACTACTGGTGTCTATTCTTGCTTCTTTTTAAAATTTTCTTTCTTGGCCATCTCTTCATGCCCACAGCTTTAGTCAACATCCAATCTTTAGCCAACACGTAAGAGATAGTGGATGATGGCTTAAAGAGGACGAGGAGCCCATGGTGTTTGGAAGCCCAGGGAGGGAGGAGTGGTGGAGATGGCTCTGAACACAGGCCATCTGACTTAGCAATCCAGGGTGGATGGGGAGAGCTGAGACTTAAAGCTGGTATTCTGTACAGCAGTGCTTCTGCTCAAAACCTAATTTCACAGCAAAAGAGCAGCAATGGGTTTGTGCTGATGGAATTCACTGGTCAGCCACACGCCCCACCATCCAGATGCAGCTGATCTGGTAGAAGATAGGAGGGGCCTGATGAAGACGCAGTCACAGAGACAGCCAGAAAACCATGCTCTGGAGGAAGGGGTTTCTCTCAGGCAGCGTGTGCTTTGAGTTAGGGGTAAATGTGCGGTCCTGTCTTGCCCATAGCCAGTATGCATGGCTGTGGGAGTCAGGGGGTAAAGTGGGAGCAGTGCCCTTCACTATTGCCCAGAATAACTCACTCTTAGAACTTTTGCCTTCTGCCCTTTCAGTGTTAGCTCTGCCTGTTTGGAGTCATAGGTCCCAAAGGAGGAATGCTTGGGAAAACAGGGGCTTCAACAGTGCATTCACTGAACTGCAAGTTGAGACTTCTTGGCCATTTTGGGCTTTTTATATCACTAGCCCATTGGAGGTTACTCTACTTGCTGGGGCGGCTGGTCTTGATGGCCAGGGGTTACAGTAACATGTTGGAAGTGGGGGTCATGAGATCTGCATCCCGGGGCTTTCTCTGGAGGCACCTTGTAATATTTCCAAGTCCAAGAGTAAAGTTAATGGGAAAGTACAGGGGAAAAGGCAGAACCACAGAGCATTCCAACTCCTTGGCTATGAAGGTTTGGATCACTCCAGCAGGTAAGAATCCCAACTCACGGAGATTCTGGCTGAGAGCTATGGGAACATGGCATGGATATTAGAAGAAGGAAATCACACATGTCAGCTGCAGCCTAGGGACAAGCTATGGAAATAAGCACAAATCAGCTATGTATATTTTCCTTCTAGGTTGTCATGAGTATGTGTGAGTGTTAACTAATTTCCTCTTCTCTCTTTCCTCCTTCTCTTTTTATTAATTGTTGTTGGAAGTTAGCTTTAGTCTTTAGGTAAGAGGATATTCAGATGGGAACAGGGCTAAACATGAAGAATAATTACTATTTCCCAGAGATGGAGAGCTTGGCTGTCACCCAGAGAGGGACAAAGTACCTTTGAGATTTTATATGTCCACCTTTTGGGATGGAAGATATTTCTAAAATTATTTTTGGTTTGTGTCCAAGTTCGTGGGTGTGTATAAGAGTGTGTGCAAGCTGAGTAGTAGCCAAAGAGTGGACTGGGATTAAGCTATCGTCCTCAGCTTCAAACCCACTCTTCTCCACTCTGCTCTGTGATGCTGAAGGCTGTGCAAACTTCATTTCTCATTTGACAGAGGCTCCCGGTCAGGGTCAGTCAAAAGGACAACAGGCAGACTGGAGGGCAGGGAGGGAGATGAGGCTCGAGCTTTCCTCTTGCCTGCATTTCCTGCCAGCATTCTTCCATTAGTGATCTTCATTCTAGCATGCAGTTGATTCCAGTTTTGAGTTTTCCCCTCATCTGAGCCCCTTGGGGTCCCTTCCAAGGTTCTGAGGCACCACCACCAGCTCAGAGACCCGGGTCTCAGCTCTGCAGGGCTTCTCCTCCAAGCTCGTGGTTTCTAATAAGCTCGCCTCTTCCTTTTGTGCCCCCAGCCCTGGGGGTGCTGGCAGACCTGTTATTAACACTGTCTCACCTCAGTACCCCCTTGTGCCTCCCCAGTCCTCCAGCTCCTATCTAATCAACTCCATACATTAAATTCTCACTGTTAAATAACTAGGGTGGTGTCTCTTGTCTTGATTGGCTCCAGTATTATAGACAAATGTAAGGACTTGACTGGGAGATGAGAGGAAGGAAGGTTTTCCAACTGGTGATACTATTGTTTCAGATAAAACTCAAGAGCAATGACAAAGACGAGAGAAGATTCTTTGCTTTAAAGGACATGAAATGAGCATGTTTACAAACTGAGAGAGATGAGTCTGTAGAAAGAAAGGGGATGAAACTACTAAAGACAGAAGAGATAGTTGATTGGATCAAGTCCCAGAAGTTTGAAATTGTACCTTAGCAAAGAGGAGAACGGTCTTCCTTTGACACAGAAAGAAAAGAGAGGAGGAGGAGGAGGAGAACATATGTCAGGACGTGAGGGAGAAGCAAGAACTTCCTCCCCATGTTCACAGAAAAGATGTGACCGGGCTGTTTGAGAGGTGGGCGTGGGGGCAAGTTGGGGTGTGTAAAGAGACAGTAACACACACGATAGCTGACTGTGAAAGTATTTTAGAAATCCAGGACTTGGAAGATAGAAGGTTGCTGAGCAGCACTGAAGGCTGGAGGGCTTCAGGTGGGATGGTGTGAATCTGAGATGGAGCTTTGGGGATGGAAGGAGGATGTCCAGTTACCTTCTGTGGGAGTCACTGATTGCATGGAGCCCTAATCCACCCAAAGGGAGGGCAGAAATCTTACATCCATCTTCCTTTTAATCTTGTCCCACATCAGAGTTCTCCCTGTCCCGTTCTGCCAGCTATTTAAGTTATCATAACTTTGGGTTTCTCTATTTTTGTCATCTCCGTGGGTTCCACCTACTGGTGAGCAAGCCTCAAGGGCGATCGGCTTCCAGGATGCATCACGGTGACTCGCTCAGCTTTGTAAGATCGTTTGTGTTTAATGATACTCAGGAGGCCCACGGAGCTTCACTTTACAGTGAAAAAAGTTTAAAAATAGAGGCACATGGGAAATGTGTGGATAAAGGGAATTCTTTTCCTAAATTAAACTGAGATATGTTTCCAACCTACAATATAATTTTGTCACACTTTATATTTAAACTCCCATTCTGTTCCCCTCCCATCCACCTCTGCCACCCGCTACTTTTGTCATTATATATAAGAAAACACTTTTTTTTAAAAAAAATAAAAAGACAGTTTACCCTCATACTTTCATGGATGTTTCAGAAGAATTATGAGGAAATCACCCCAAATTTCTTATTTGATCTTCTGATTTAGGATTATCTACAGATTTTCTGACATGGATCTTGTTCTGAACTTGTCATTTGCTCATTTCTCTCCCTTCCAGGTCATGTTGCCACTTAAACAAAAGGCATCTTTGCTCATGACCAAAAGAATGAAATGCTATAATCGGAATGTTCCAGCATCCACTGGAGAGCAATTCCTGGTGTGTATGCCTGCAAGCTGGTTTGCAGTCCTTGGAGACCCAGAGCTTCACCATGCCCTGCCCAGCGCATTGTGGTGGTGGGGGGTCTCCTGTGTGAAGAGGTTCAGCCGCATCTTCCCCCATGACCGCAAAGGTGGTGGCCTGGGTCCCTCCTAGCTTCCAAGCACCTGGGAGGCTGCCGATCGCATTGGCTCTTGACTCCTTCTCTTTATTATTCTGGTATGTCTTGGCACACAATACCTCTGCCTATTTTGCTTTCTTTGCTCTTTAGTCATTTTAGCTTGCTCAGAGGTGCACATGGTAAGGCAAAGGGCAGGGTCTGTACCTTGTATCTAAGTATGTGTGTGTGAGAGGGAGAGAAAGAGAGAGTGAGGGGGGGAGAGAGAGGGAGGATAGAGGGAGAGGAGAGGGAGGAGAGGCAGAAAGAGGAGAGGGAGAGGACGGGCAGATAGAAGAGAGGGAGACGAGAGAGGGAGAGGAAGGAGAGAAAGAGGGAGAGGAGAGAGAGGGAGAGAGAGAGAAAGAAAGGGAGAGAACTTTGAAAACAACTTTGAAGGTCTCTCTGATGCAGAGTCTGTTACCGCCACCCCAGCCCCCACCCCCAGCCTCTTGCCACCACATGGGATCTGGGGCTTTTTCTTCCTGGTGCCCCGAGCTCTTTGGTAGTGTCCTTTGAGCACCTGGGAGCCCCCACCACTGCCAGCATGAATAGCAAAGACCTGCAGCCATGGCAGGACTGCATGACACATGCTTGTATGTGGGTGTTTATTTTATACTGGATAGAGAAATTGGAAATGCCTGGCCTGGTGCCACTCAGGAAAGAGCTGGAATACAATGAAAAAAAATTTTTTTTAAGATGCTGGCAAAATGGGCTGAGAGAGCAGCTGCGTGTTCACAGACTGAAAGCATAAGGGAAATCCCAGGCTCCTCGCTGGGCCCTCCTGATGACCCTGAGGCCAGCCTAGACAGCTGCCAGGGGCAGGGGGCTCCGGGCACCCCGTCTTCCGGCTCTGCACCTGCAGAGCATGCATGGCTGATGGGTCTGCCCGGTTTGGCTGTGTCCCTGAATTTTCCAGGATACTTGAAGGAGGCCTTTAAGGAATTCCAAAGGCCAATTATTTACTGAATATTAAAAAACAACCCTAAGGGAGAATAGATTAATCAGGGAAGGTTATACCCTAAATCAAATCAAGCTTTTCAGAGAGAAGAGAAGTCCAAGTGAGAAGGAAGGCATAGAACTAATGCATAGGAACAAGGCTCCGCTTCTGGATTGGGAGAGAATGACTCACATTCCGCCCTGACTGTTGTGATCCGTGTGAGTCTGAACGAGCGCTTTCCCTTTCTGAGCCTCAGTTTCTCATTTGTCACCTGGGGCTAATCAGCATCCGTGGCAGGATTGTCGGGGCAAATGACACAAGGAACGTGAGGCCGACGCTGGTGCCGGGGCAGAGCTGGACACTGCGCTTGTCATAGTGATTCTAACATGGTGGACGCGGGCCAGAGGCGCAGTAGGGAGCCTGGGGCCTCCCTCTGCCACTAGTTGGCTGGGGACATGAGACCCACAGCTAAGTCTCCCGTGGCCGCCAGCAAACCAGGAGCAGAGTGAGAGCACTGATCTAAACAATCTCT
>JAQZBX010012987.1:0-40453 GCA_029593785.1 Cabassous unicinctus
TTTTTTTTTTTTTTGAGGATTTTAGCATGTAGATTCAGTAGAGAGATTGGTCTATAGTTTTCCTTTCTTGTGGCATCTTTGTTTGGCTTTGGTATTAGGAGGATGATGTTAGTATCATAGAATGAGTCAGGCAATGTTCCTTCCACTCCTATTTTTTTCAAGAGTTTCAGGAGGAATGTTTAGTAGAATTCACGTGTGAAGCCTTGTGGTCCTCTGCTCTTCTTAGTTGGGAGGTTTTTGATAACTAATTCTATCTCATTACTTGTGATTGATCTGTTGATTTCATCAATTTCTTCTTGCGACAGTTAGGCTGCTTGTGGGTTTCTAGGAGCATGTCCATTTCCTCTAAATTATCCATCTTGTTGGCATACAATTTTTCAAAATATCCTCTTATGATATTCTTTATTTCTGTGGGGTCAGTGGTGATATCGCCTTCCTCATTTCTTATTTTATGTATTTTCATCTTCTCTCTTTTTTCTTTGTTAGTCTAGCTAAAGGTTTGTCAATTGTATTAATCTTCTCGAAGAACCAGCTTTTGGTTTTATTTTTTCTAGTCTTTTCTTATTTTCAATTTCATTTAGTTCAGCTCTAATCTTTGTTATTTCCTTCTTTCTACTTCCTTTGGAATTAGTTTGTTGTTCTTTTTATAATTCCTCCAGGTGTGCTGTTAGGTCTTTGATTTTAGCTCTCTCTTCTTTTTTAATATGGGTATTTATGGCTATGAATTTCCCTCTTGGTACAGCTTTTGCTGCATCCCATATGTTTTGATATCTTGTGTTATCATTTTCATTCATTTCAAGGTAGTTACTGATTTCTTTTGTGATTTCCTCATTGACCCACTGATTGTCTAATAATGTGTTGTTTAACATCTATATCTTTGTGCCTGATCTGGTTCTCTGCTCCTTATTGATTTCCAACTTCATTCCATTGTGATCAGAGAAATTACTTTGTATAATTTCAATCTCTCTAAATTCATTGAGTGTTGTTCTGTGGCCTAGCATATGATCTATCTTTGAAAATGATCCATGTGCCCTCGAGAGGAATGTATATCCTGCTGTATTTGGGTGTAATGTTCTGTATATGTCTATTAGGTCCAGATCCTCTAAAGTATTACTCAAAATCTTTGTTTCTTTATTGATTCTATGTTGAATTGTTCTGTCTAATGATGATAATGGTGTATTAAAGTCCCCATATAATCACAGAGGCATCTATTTCTCCACTTAGTTTTTCCATGTTTGCCTCATGTATTTTGAGGCACTCTGGTTAGGTGCATAAATGTTTGTGACTGTTCTTTCTTCTTGATAGATTAGCCCTTTTATTAATATATAGTGTCCTAAATTATCTCTTACAATAAATTTCCACTTAAAATCTATTTTGTCCAATGGTAGTATAGCTATTCCTGCCCTTTTTTGGTTATTGTTTGCTTGTAAAATTGTTTTCCAATCATTTGCTTTCAGCCTCCTTGAATTCCTGGGTTTAAAGTGGGTTTCTTGTAACAATTGACAGGGAAGAAGACGTCTATTTCCATCTCAGTTAACTATAGCGAGCCAAGGGTGTTACACCAGCTTAATATCTTGGGGGAGGGGTAAGATAGCACCTTTTCTGGCTGTCAAGGGGGTTTGGTAACTCACATTTGTTGTTTCGAGTTCTTTGTCTCTCGATCCCTCACTCTCCTGGGAGCTGTGAAGCAGTGTCCTGGTCCACTGTGTCCCAAAGCATGTCCCCAAGGCAGCCTCTGGCTCCCTCTCCATTGTTTTAGTGAGACAAGAGCTGTGCTCTATCTGCCTAACCTGTCTGCCATGTTCCCCCAGTCTCAATCTCTGTCTTTTAATTGATGTGTTTTAACCAGATGTCAGCAAAAGTTTTCTGTAAAAAACCTAATAGTAAATAGTTTAAGTTTGGTAGGCCATAGAGTTTCTGTTGCAACTAGTCAAGTCTAATATTATACTATGAACGTAGCCTCAGAGAATATCTAAACAAATGGGTGTAGCAGTGTGCTGATAAAACTTTTTTCAAGAACAGGTAGCAGGTCTTCTTTTGATTTCAACTCTGATTGCCAACAAGAAAAATCTGAGCAAACTGAAAAACAGTGACTTCTCTAGGACCCGTTAGGGAATTGAGATTAAGTGGCAAACTGCTACCCCAAAATCTAGAAAGATAGTTGAATACAGGTAACTTACCAGGGCAAAAGTCACTAGAGCCATAAACTAATAGGAACACTTAAATAATATTTTGAAAAACTGATGGAGGCTGGTGTAGAGCAGCTTGTGACCAAGAAACTTCTTGGGGCTGCAGTCTTAGGAGGACCCCACAACTTTGTGGATTCTACCTCCAGGAAACCTACCAGATTCTCGTGGTGAAAAGCCAAGAAAAACCCTCATGCTTTTGGTGGGGGGAAAGGAAAATTATTTTGAAATATTCCTAGTTTATCATCCATAACAAAGGTTTCTTTAGTGAGGGAAATGTCTTTAATAGGTGTGACAGTTTGAAGTTTTTTGTGGATTCCAGAAAAAAATCATGTTTTTAGAACTAATCCATTCTTGCTTTGTGACCTTTTGATTGGACTGGATTCCATTAGGGGGCTTTGATTGGATTGCTTCAGTGAGGCATGTCCCAGGGTGGGTCTTGATCCTCTTGCTGGAGTCCTTTTTAAAAGGAGTACTGAAATCAGAGATACAGCGAAAAGCAGCAGAGACAGAGAAACCCCAAAAGGCTGGAATCAGCAGAGCCAGGGGTCCCCCAAGAGGCTGAAAAAGATAAGACTGAGAGGAGAGGAGAGAGAAAAGCCATATGCCTGATTGCCCACAGCTTAGCTCAGGGAGAAAGTGAGCCTGGAGGGGAAGGCAGATACCAGCCGCCATTGTGCCTTGCCAAGTGTCCAGAGTCCAGGATCGCCAGCAACCAAACTTTGGTGAGATAGCATCTCTATAGATGCCTTAATTTGGACATTTTCACAGCCTTAGAACTATAAGATTTTAATACATTCCCATTATAAAATCCAACCCATTTCTGGTATTTTTGCATTGGCAACCTTTAGCAAATTAAAACCACAGGTCCTTACCCAACTGCAGCCCTCTTTAATCTTTCTATCTCATCCAAGAGGAAAAACAAAGCTGATATACACTTGTGAAGGTCACAGTCCAGGGGGAAAGTCCCACTGAAAGACTGAGACTTAATATTAGGATTACAGAATGCTTCCCTACACCATCACGACTTACCAGCACATCAACATGGTTCCAGTATAATAACAGTGGATTACAGCTGAAACGGCTGCAAATCTCAGAGTCTATTTAAGAAGGAATTTCTAGGAAAACCAAAAGATAACAAGGGAGACAAAAATCAAGAAAAGAAGAGAAAATTGAAGCCTCTGGCACCTTCAACTATAGTGAGCAGAAAACACAGCCTAACTCCAAACCTAATTAACACAAAATTTCACACTAAAGGCCTGTTTACCTCAGTTCTTAATACCCAATACATCATGTATGGCTTTCACCAAAAAACTATCAAGGCATGATAAAAAGACAGGAACAAATACTCTGAAGAGGCAAAGCAAGCATTAGAACCAGACTCAAAAGGGTGGAGGTTTTGTAATTACCAGACAAGAATTTAAAATAACTATGATTAATATGTTAAGGACTGCAATGAAAAAGTAGAAAACATGCAAGAATAAATGGGTGATGTAAGCAGAGAGATGGAAACTCTAAGAAAGATTCAAAGGAAACAGAAATCAAAAACACTTTAACAGAAATGAATAATGTCTTTGATGGGATCATCAGTAGGCAACACAATTAAGGAAAGAATCCATGAACTGGAAGATATATCAATAGAAACTTCCTAAAATGAAATGTGAAAGTGAAAAAAAGCAGAAAGAATATCCAAAGATCAAGACCTGTGGGACATTTTCAAAAGGTAACATGTGTTATTGGAATATAATAAGGAGAAGAAAGAGAGAATGAAAAGAAAAAATATTTGAAGTAATCATGGCTAGGAATCTTCCACAATTGCAGAAGACCCAGGAACCTCAAAGAACTCCGAGGACAATATTTGTTGGTATTTATCCCTCCAAATCTACACCTATGTTTGGTCATATTCAAACTGCAGGAAACTAAAGAACAAAGAGAAAATCTTGAAAATGAGCAGGAGGGTAAAAAATCCACCTTACCTAGAGAGGTACAAGGGTAAGATTTATATCAGCATTCTCATCAGAAACAATGCAAGCATGGAGAGTGGATTGAAATATTTAAAGTGTTGAAAGAAAAACACACACACTGACCTAGAACTCTATAGCCAAGGAAATTATCCTTCAAAAGTGAGGAAGAAATAAAGACATTCTCAGACAAACAAAAAACAAGGAACTTCATTGCCAGAAGACTTGCCCTGCAAAAAATGTTAAAAGAAGTCCTTTGGGGACTCTTTCCCCTTTGGGGAAAAGGAAAATGATATAGATCAGAAATAAGGATCTACATAAACACAGGGAGAGTTTCAGAGACAGACTAAATGAAGGTAAAATAATTTATTTATTTTAGTCTCAAGTGATTTAATAGATAACTGTTCAAACTAATACTAGTAACAAGGTGTTGGGTGATTATAGTATATAGGTAAGTGAAAGGAATGATAGCAATATAATAAGGGAGGGGAGGAAGAATTGGGAATCCTCTATTATAAAATACCTGTGCTATTCATGATATTTGACAGTGGACTTAGATTAGGTAAATACATATTGTAAACGCTAGGACAACATTTAACATTCTTAAAAAGAAATATAATATGCTATGGGAGATAAAATAGAATCATATAAAATGCTTAATTAAAACCAAGAAGGCAGAAAAAGTAGGGAAGAAGACAAAGAAACAAAGAACAATTATAATGAATAGAACATAGTTACAAACATGTAGATATTAAATCAACTATATCAATAATCACTTTAAATATGAATGGTCTAAGTGCACCAATAAAATAGAGATTTTCAGAGTGGGTTAAAATACATAACCCCACTCTATGTTGTCTACAAGAAAAATAAATGTAAATATAAAGACACAGATAGACTAAAAGTAAAAAGATGGAGAAATATATACTGTTACCAGGCTAACACTAATCAAAAGATAGTTGGAGTAGCTACATTAATTTCAGAGAAAGCAGACTTTAGAAAAAAGAAAATTATCAAAGATAAAGAGGGGTGTTACATAATGATAAAATTGCCGATTATCCAATAGACATAACAATCCTTAACATGAATAGTAGGCCAAAATAGGTAAAGCAAAAACTGATAGAACTGCAAGGAGAAACAAGTAAATCAAGATTTCAGCTTGCCTCTTTCAGTAATTGATAGATCAAGCAGCATAAAATCTGTAAGGATGTTGTAGGCCTGAGCAACACCAGCAATCAACTGGATCTATTGACATTTATAGAATACTTCATTCAACAAAGTAGAATATACATTCTTCTCAAGCTCACATGGAACATTCACCAAGATATACCACATCCTGTCCCATAAAACACACCTGAACAAATTTAAAAGAATATAAATCTTAGAAAGTATGTTCTCAGATCACAATGGAATTAAACTAGAAATCAATAACATAAATACAGTAGGAAAATCCCCAAATAGTTGGAGATTAAACAATGCACTTTTAAGTAATCCATAGATCAAAGAAGTCTCAAGAGTATTTAAATATAATTTGAGCTAAATGAAAATAAAACTTACCAAAATTTGTGGGATGCAGCAAAAGCAATGCTTAGAAATTTACAGCATTAAATACATATATTAGAAAAAAAAGTACAATCAATAATCTTACTTTCACCTTAGGAAACTAAAGAAAGAAGTGCAATTTAAGACAAAAGTAGCAGATGAATAGAAATAATAAAAAATAGAACAAAAATCAATGAAATTGAAAACTGGAAAACAATAGAGAAAATCAACAAAACCAAAAGCTGTTTTTTAAAAAGATTAATACAATTGATAAACTTCTAGCCAGGCTAACCAAGAAAAAAGACAATCTACACAATTTACCAATATTATAAATGAAAGAAGAGTTATCACTATTGCTCCCATGGACAGCAAAAGGATAATAAGGGAATATTATGTTCAAATCTATGTCCACAAATTTGAAAACATAAATGACATGAACAAATTCCTTGAAAGATACAAAGTACCAAACTCACACAAAGAGTAGATAATCTGAATAGGCCTGAATTTATTAAAGAAATTGAGTAAAAAATTAGTAACCTTCCTCAAAAGAAAGAATCAGACTCAGACTCAGATGGTTTCACTGGTGAATTCTATCAAACATTTAAAGAAGAAAAGATACCAATTCTCTATAATCTCTTCCATAATATAGAAGTAGCAGTACCACTTCCTGACTTATATTATGAAGCCAGCATTACCCTACCAGATAAGAGACTTACAAGAAAATAAAACTATAGACCAATATCTCTTGTGGACATAGATGCAAAAATCCTTAACCAAATGTTAGCAAAGCTCATGTTGAGTGAAATAAACCATACATAAAAGGACAAATATTGTATGAGTTCACCGACATGAAATAATTAGAATAAGCAAACTCAAAAGAGTCAGAATCTAGAATATAAATTACCATGGGATGGTGCAGGGGAAGAGAATGAAGAGATAATGCTTAAACTGTATGGAGTTTCTATTTGGGTTGATTGTAAAATTTTGATAATAGATGGTGGTGATTGTGACACAACATTATGAATATAATTAACATCACTGAATTGTGTATTTGATTGTGGTTAAGAGTGGAAATTTTAGGTTGTTACTAGAAAAAAAATTGAAAAACAAGACATACAGTGTACCCTATTGTAAACAATGGACTATAGTTAATAGTACAGTTATAAACATGTTCTTTCACAAATTGTAACAAATGTACCACACTAATGCAAAGTTTTAGTAATAGGGTAGTATATGGGAACTCTGTACTTTCTGCCTGATTTTTCTGTCTATAAACCTACAACTTCACTAAATATAAAATGGAAAAAAGTTGGCAAATGTAATCCAAAAATGTATAAAAATAATAATACACCACAACCAAGAAGGATTTATTCCACATGTACAAAGCTGGATCAACATTAAAAACTCAATTAATATAATCTACCACATCAACAGGAAAAAGAAGAAAAGTTATATGATATCAATTGATGCAGAAAAGTATTTGACAAAATCCACCACCTAATCATGACAAACAACAACAACAACAACAACAACAAAAAACCTAAACAACTCAGCAAACTAGGAATATAGTGGAACTATCTCAACTTAATAAAGGACATCTTCAGTAGACTTACAACTAACATACTTAATGGTGAAAAATTGAACATTTTACTTTAAGATTGGAAATAAGGAAAATATATCCCCTTTCACCACTACTATCCAACAATGTACTTAGAGTCCTAGCTAGTGCAATAAGACAAGAAAAGGAAATAAATGTTATACAGATGATAGGGAAGAAATAAAACTATCTTTGTTCACTGATTATGTGGTTGTCTATATAGAAAATCCCAAAGATTCAACCAAGAAAATTCCTGGAATTAATAAGTGATTATAGAAAAGTTGCAGGATACAAGGTTAATATACAAAAGTCATTTGCTTTCTTATATATCAGCAATGAACTATTGGAATTTGAAATTAAGAAAACAATACCACCAAAAAATGAAATCCTTATTTATAAATCTAACAATATATGTATAGTATCTGTATGCTAAAAACTATAAAACTCTGATGAAAGAAATCAAAGAAAATCTAAATAAATGGAGAAATACTCCATGTTCATGTATTGGAAAAGCCAATATTTGTGTAGATGTCAATTCTTCCTAATTTGACCTATGGAATCAATGCAATGCCAATCAAAATAGCAGCAATATATTTTGTAGATACCAACAAATGGAATGGAATGTTTATATGGAGAACCAAAAGATTCAGAATAATCAACACATTACTGAAGACAAACAAAGTAAACAATGACACTACCCAACTTCAAGACTTACTGTAAAGCTACAGTAATCAAAACAGCATGGTATTGGAGAAAGAGCAGACATTTAGATCATTGGAAAATATTAGGGAGCCCAGAAATAGACCAATAAAAATATAAGCAGCTGATCTTTTCCAAAGGACCACGGGCAGTTCCATGGAGATAGGACAGTCTTTTCAACAAATGGTGCTGGGACAATTGGATGACTATAGAAAAAAAATCAATGCAGACACAGACCTTACATCTTTTACAAAAATTATCTCAAAATGGTTCATATGTTATATGATAAATATATTATATGTATACTATGAATCTTCTAGAAGATAACATAGGACTTAATCTATGTGACCTCGGGTTTGGTGATGAGTTTTTAGATACAACACAAAAACACAATCCATGAAAGAAAAGAAAATGATACATTTGATTTATTAAATGTAAAAATCTTCTGCTCTGTGAAAAGCACTGTAAAAACACAAGACAAAGACAGGATAAAATATTTGCAATGTGCATATCTGTTCAAGGAGTTGTATCCAAAATATACAAAGAACTATTAAAACTCAACAATAAGAAAACAAAGCCCAATTAAGAAATGGACAAAAGATCTTAGACAACTCACCAAAGAAAATATACAGAAGGCAAGTAAGCATATTAAAAAGTGCTCATCATCAGTTATCAGTAGTAGGGAATTATAAAATAAACAATAGTAAAGCACTGCTTATTAGAATGGCTAAAATCCAAAATACTGACAATACCAAATGTTGGAGAGTATGCAGATCAATAGTAATTCCCATTCATTGTTAGTGGGAATGCAAAATGGTTTAGCTACTTTGGAATACAGTTTGGCAGTTTTACATAAAGCTAAGCATAGTCTTGCCATATAATTCAGCAATGATCCCAACTGATTTGAAAATGTATGTCCACACAAAAACCTGTATGTGAATATTTATAGCAGCTTTATTCCTAATGATTAAAATGGGAAGTAATCAAGATGTCCTTCAATAGGTGACAGATAAGCAAATAGTGGAGTGTTATTCATAATGAAAAAAATGTGAACTATTAAGCCTTGATAAGACATAGAGGAAACTTAAATGCATATAGCTAAGTGAAAGAAGGCAGAATGAAAAGAAATTGGATCATTCCAATTATATGACATTATGGAGAGAGCAAACTGTAGAGAATAAAATGATCAGCAGTTGTCATGGGTTTTGGGACACAGGGATGAATAGGTAAATCACAGGAGATTTTTAGGGTAGTAAAATTATTCTGTGATAGTATGGTGGATACAAGACTTCATGCATTTGTCAAAACCCGTAGAACTTACAATACAGAGTGAATCTTAATGTATGCAATTAGAAAAATAATTTAGGAAGTCAGGAGATCAGAAGAAAGAATGCAGACTGTGATGAGAGACTCTAACAGTTACAAATATATGCTGACTCAAGCAACTTCGGAAATAAGTGGCATCTGTAAAACTATAGGGCAAAATAAACTAAACATAAACCTATATACTCTAGTTTATACAGCTGTTTCCCATGGGAGTACAGTTTAACAATTCTAATATTGTAATACACATATAGTGAAATGAGGCTATTAAATAATGGATGGCAGATGATTGGAGCTAGGATTTTTGCTGTCAGAGTGGAAATTTACAGATAAGCAAAAGAGAAAGCTAGTATGATCCATGTGGTAATGGATTAGAGTTGGAGACATCAGTATGGATTCATGTTTAGTTTAAGATAGTTACAACTGGTTGCATATAGAAATATTAATAGATATGTGTATAGACACAGGTTAGTATAAATGCATATTTTTTTGCTCTATCAGATGAAAGGGTCCAAAAGAAATGAAAACCATGGTAACAATAATTATACCCAGTGCCCACATCTTGGTTTCTAACACCATTCTACAATAAAAGGAACCAGGGATACTTGGAGAAATGGATGATTCTAGGAATTGGGCAGGAAATATACAAGAAGAGCCTGGAATATCTTATAGAGACAGAAAATAAGGAAATACAACAACAATAATAATGCACACATATATGGAGTCAAAGGAGCACAGGAGCCAACTCGAAGAGTGTCCAAAGGCCAAACTTGGAACAATTTGAACAAACAAAGTAGTATTGGATTATAGCCCAAAGCATAAAATAAATATGAGTCCACACTTTTGTGAATAAATGATTGAATAAATTAATAAACGGGGGTGAAAAGGCAAATCTCTATGCAGAACTGCAAATAATTTTATACTGTTACTCCACTCTCATAAAGGGGAAAATAAATCTGCACTCCCTAAGTTTTGATTGTACATACTGTCTCCCTTCCAACGTATACAATATAGAAGGGGGCAGGGAATAAAAATTAACCTGCCAAACACTACCACTACCTCAACCAGGTGATGAAGCCCAACATTAACAGTCATATATCATGTTGATAGTGGGTACCCTTGATATGATGTTATGACAATGGCACTTTACCTCTGTGTTCCTCCTCCTAATAACCCACAACCCTGGTACTATCATGAGAAAAACATCCAACAAATTTCAACAGTGTAGCATCCTACAAAACATCTGACCAGTATTCTTCAAAACTGTCAAGGTCATCAAATCAAGGAAAGTCTGGGGATCTGCCACAGCCAAGTGGAGCCCAAAGAGACATGGCAACTAAATGTGATGTGGTGGTCTATATGGGATCTTAGAACAGATATATCATACTAATGTAAGATGTTAATAATAGGGAAAACAAGGTGTGGGGTATATGGGAACTCTGCACTATTTTTTCTCAATTTTTCTGCAAACATAAAAGGGTTCTCAAAAATAAATCTATTAAAACTAAAACAAAAACCACAGGTGGCAGGATGGATTTGGTCCACAGGCTATAGTTTGCCAACTCCTGATTTAGGCCATTTATATTTAATATAAACATTATATGGTTAGATTTATAGGTTTCTTGGAGAGAGTCTTCTTCATGTTTTTGCTGCTCTACCAACAGTGAGTTGCTATTCCTTGTTCCTTGTTTATTGGTGCCTGTTAGCCTTGTGCTAGATGTGGGTGTTTCTGCTTGTCTGGTTCAGCCTCAATCTTAAGCATTCCCTTAGGTTGTTATTTTCTCAGTGATTCTGCCATATCCAAGCAGTAGGTGATATCTTCTTATCTGGGCCCAGGACTGTTTTGTGCCCTTGCTGGGCAACTGAGATGTATTTTGCTTTCTTCTTCTATTCACAATAGGAGTAACTGAGTTTCTGCCCTTCCCCCAGTGGCTTAAATCTTTTGATTCCTAGAGGAGAAAGATCTGGGTGGGGTTTCTTTTCTTTCCAAGAGCAGTGGCTCCTTTCTTTCCCAAGGCAGGTACTAAAAAGGATGCTTTCTCTAGTTTCCTGCCTAACTCTATTCTTTTTTGTGAACATCCAGTGAAGTCTAGAAAAGATCCTGTGAATGGGAAGGCATATTCCTAGCATTTCTTTACTCTAATGCTAGACCTCACTCAGCCTTGAACAAGTCATTAAAATTTTCTTTTCTTTTCCCCCTTGTGTGGTAGCCGTTATTTACCTCCCATGCTCTTTCCCAGGCTAACCAGGGCTTGTGTTTCAATCTTTCCTTGGAGGCATCTATCTTTCCTTAAATTTCAGATTTGTTGGCTGTTCTGTGATCCCAGCTCTTTGATGGATTCAAGAAAAATTGTGAGTTTTTAGACCATCCAGCATTTTCTGGTTTGTAAAGTGGAAGCAATCCTCTTTTCAGCTTTTTACATCCCATGCAGAAGCCAAAAGTCTCTCTCTGCATTTCAAAGTCCTATATGCATTTTGTTTTTCCAAGAATACCTTTCTCCAATTTCTTTCTTGGGAAACTCCAACTCATCTTTCAAAACTCATATTGCTCATCAATTCTTCCAGGAACTCTTCTCTTACTTACTTGAATAGAGTCAGTTCATAAAGTCTGTGTATTCCCATAGCACACTGCGTATAACTCTATTATTGTATCTCATATCACAAGTATGTCTTAATATATCTCTCCCATTAGGCTATGAAACCCATGAGGGCAGACTCTGTGTCTTTCTGGTTTATCATGCCTCAGCCTTTAGCTGAGGAGGATAAGATGAGGTCATACTGGATTACAGTTGGCTGTAAATCCAATGACTGGTCACCATACAGTGAGTGCTCAGAACATGCCTGATTTGATAAAAGGTCCCTTGCAGAAAAGTGTTGAATGGATGGTCCTCCATTCTAATAGGTCAAGGTGATACTTGAGAATTCCACAAGGAGGAGAAGAGACTGCTTGGCCTCTTGCTTTTGATATAATCCAGTTGTTTCTTTCTTATAATATTCACCTACCAGACACATCACTTGATATCAGTAAGGCATAGTGGTTAAGAGCACAGGTTCAAGTCAGACTGCCTTAGCATTTGAGCAGATACTACACTTGATCTTAGCCAAAAGGCTGAGAAGCGATTGCCTTAGCATTTAAATCTTGGCTTCTAGACTCACCAACTGTTTAATTTTCTCCAGCTCAAGATCACAAATCTGTTTCCTCATCTGTATAATAATATCCATCTCAGAGGGTTGATTGTAAAGCTCAAATAGGAAAAATCCTTTTTAAAGTATTCAGAACCTTCTAAGTGTTCAATTAACAGTTCACAATATAAGCATTCTTATGTTTACTACCCATATCTTTTCCCCAGCATGCCTGGTGATAGGCCACAAATTCCATTAGTACAGTCATTTACCTCCAGACCAATGGCATATTTTCCGGGAATAAGCACTACAGTTTTCAAAGGTTATAGCCATGAAGTTCACTCAGCTAGAGCTCTGGGAAAGACATATTCACTGGTCATATTTCAAGAGAGAACAAGAGCATTGTGTATTACTGTGGTATGTGCCAAGTACCCAAATCTATTATAAAGGTAGGAGGTGATGCTTTGAAGCACAAGCTATGATATTGGAAAGAATTGGTTGGTTTTGAGCTCTAGCTCTGCTACTTCCTAATTATGTGACCCTGGGCAAATCATGGAACAGCATCTTGTGATAGGTAGAATTGTGTCTCTCCCCCACCAAAAAAGGATAGGTTCAATTCCTAACTCCTAGCTCCCTTAGAATGTGACTTTATTTGGAAAGAGAGCATTTGAAGATGTAATCTTCATGTTAAGATGGGGTCATATTGATTTATGGTTGGCCGTAAATCCAATGACTGTTCTCCTGAATAAGAAGAGGACAATTTGGACATAGAGAGAGAAGCAGGCCACTTGTTGATTCAGGCAGAGATTGGGGTGACACAGCCACATGCCAAGGGATGCCATGGTTTGCCGGCAATGACCAGAAGGTCAGAAGAGGCAAGGATAGATTCTTCCCTACAACTTTCAGAGGGAGTGTGGCCCTGCCAATTCCTTGATTTTGGACTTCTAGCCTCCAGAACTGTGAGAGAATAAATTTCTGTTTTAAGACACCCAGTGTATGGTCATTGATTACGACAGTCCTAGGAAACTAAGATACCCCTCTATGCTTAGTTTCTCCATTTATAAAACTGCACCGATAGTGGTCGTATCTAACTCTTATGCCTACAGTGATAGTATCTAACTCCTATGCCTGGCTCACGGTATGTGCTTCATAATTGCTAGCTATCGCGTGTCCAGTTTATCCTAAGAGGTTGGCCCTTTGCTGCCCAGTTGGCGATTCCTCCAGCACGTGGATAGCCAGGCTCCAGCTTAGCCCTCTCACCTTCTGCCATGCCTGAGGGAGCTGATTTTCCTCACACAGTCCACGGGAAACTTGGGAAAGGAACAAAGACTGAGAACAAAACTTCTCCCACTTTAAAAAGTATCTCTGTCAAAAGGTTGGTTAGAGGAGGCGTTTGCAGCCATTGGCTAAAGTGGGAGTCTTCTTTTTGGTCTGTAGACATCCATGGATCGTGCCTTCCCTACAGCTCTCTGGCCTGTTGGACCAGAAGGTCAGACCTTCTCTCCTGTGGTCTGTCCTCTGTGTCAGCGCTGCACTTGCTCACTGAGCTTCCACAGCTCTAGGGAAGAGCTGTGAGGCTGGCACTGGACAAAGCCCCCAGGTAGCACACAGGTGGCAGATTGGTGCCCCAGCACATGGAGGGGCGTCTGCAGTTGCCGCTGTCGAGGTCTTGGGCTTGACAGGCCAGATGAAGCCCTTTGTCCCTGCAAATGGGCCTTTCCTGGCAGTGATGGAGCTAGCCCCAGTCCAGCCACTCCTGCTCTTGAGCTGCAGCCATTATCCTAAAGTGGTTTTATTGATCTGCTGACTCCCTGTCTCCTGCCTGCTCACCCTCTCCTCTCCTCCCCCGCTCTGCACCCCACGGTTGAGCTTCTAAATGCTCTTCGGCATTTCGACATGGGATAAGTGCTTGGTGGCCTGTGGGCTCTTGTCCCTGGGTGTGCCTGGCACCTCGTGTCAGCACAGATCAGGAGGAACGAGACACAGCCAAGAGGCAGGGGAGGCCAGGACGCTTCATACACGCGAAGCTTTTTCTTCAGGGGTGAACGATGATTCTGAAGTCAGATTAGACAACTGCACTGGTCTTGTGTGAAAGTGGATATTCCCTTAGGGAATGAATGCGTCTTCTGACTGGCAAAGGCTATGTCTCCATTTACCAACCATACCTTCCCCTGAATTTTTATTTTTTTGCTTCAAGTTTTCGTATGATCTAGGAAATATGAATGATCCCAAAATTTGATTTCAAAGTTTGCATTTTGTCAAAGTATAGTATATTCTGCAATGTCATGATAATGCCCCTGTTGAAGTTCAAGTATCACCTTTATTACTTTCCATATAGTTTATATGTAATCAAAATAATTGAAAGTTATTTAGCATTTTTGCAGAAGGCATCATAGTTATACGTTCTTAAAATTTATGTATGCTTATGTTATTCTTACCAACCTGTGTGATGACTTATTTTCCCTATTTACAGGTAAGGAAAAAGAAATGATTTGAAAGGCATAAATCTAGCAAAAATCTTACTCAGGCCTCAAATCTAGGTACACGTGATGCAAAAACAATCTGTCTTTCCCAGTATGAGAGGCTCCCTTTATGACGGTGCCTGAGATTTTTAGGGCCACACCCCCTAAGCTGTGCTCCTTTATAGATAGGCTATAGCTGGTGCTACTGAAGAAACTCCAGCAGCCTTCCTCTTTCAGGGGCAGATGGCTCTGCTACGAGTCTCCTGAATGGTGGCCCACCTTAGTCAGACACATGCTCAGGAGGAGTTTTAACTGAAAGGCCCTCATTTAGTTCTATTTTGACTTTTACAGTTATTTTAAATATTTTGAGAAAATTTGGAATTGTGAAAACAAGAAGCGTGGAATGTGATTTAAGCCTCTGTCCGAAGTCCACATACAAGAAAAGCCTTTTGGGAATCTTTCTTCCTGTCGAGACATGGGATAAGTGCTTGGTGGCCTGTGGGCTCTTGTCCCTGGGTGTGCCTGGCACCTCGTGTCAGCACAGATCAGGAGGAACGAGACACAGCCAAGAGGCAGGGGAAGCCAGGACGCTGCCACGACCTTTAATTAAACGTATAATCACCTTCTGCGCCTGCGTGGAAGGCACATTGAGGAGAATTGTGGGACCTTCCCTGGGCCTGGAATGAATTACTATCTTGTTAGAATAAGAGGGAAAGGAGGTCTCTGGAAGAACCGGATTCTGATTATTAGTGAAGGCAGGAAAATGGAGCATCACTGAGACAATCTCGGTACATAATTATTATTTATTACTATTGAACAATACTATCTGCTGTGCACCAATCCAGTTAGCTGCCATATATAACATTGACATGCTCTTGGCCCTGCCAAATCAATACCTTCTATTACAGACTATAGAGATGACTTTTGTCCTTTATCTGCCCCCACTCCCCATTTCCAAAGTGGGAGATGTTTACAGTGGGATATAATTTTCAGTTTCTTCATTTTAGTATTAGAGCCCGCAGATGTTCTTTCTTTATAGCAAATTTGGCTATAAAGTAACATTTTTCAGTTGACTTACATTATAAAATCAGCGATGTGTCTTCATTAGAAAAAAATAGATTTAGTAGATAATTTTTGCTAAGGAAAGATGACTGGAGAGTACTAGAAAGGGTATAGGACTGGAATCCAACTGTAAGCCTGTTATTAAATAACAAGTGATTGGATGCTTGTCATAATTTGGCTACTGAGTGCTTCATTGCGTTATTTAGCAATCTGTGAGCCTCAGTTTACTTACCTGTATGATGAGAGGCTTGTACTCCATTAGAGACGTCAAGTGTATAGCCTGCTTACTGTCACTCATGATTTCTGTGCTTATGGCACAAGATCTGTCTTCTTCCTCCCTTCCTTGAACAGTTCTTGCATTCTCTTTCTCCCTGTAATTTTCTGAATTGATTCTTCATAAAAATTCATAATTGTGTAATCTTCCATGTTCTTATCACTTTTGGACTGATTTTCTGTAGGTTTTGTATGAATAATCTTCATCACTTATTGCTTCATAAAAGGAGATCTCATACACGTGTGGACACATAAATGCAAAGTAGAAAAAGAGCTCAGTAAGTGATGGTGAACATTAATCCTAATGCTGTAATCTGCTGGAAGTGGATGCTGAATTACTGAGTGTGTCATGTCCAATGAATGTTTAAACATGGATTTACTTCTTCTTTGTTATTGTGTAAAATATTTGCTAATTGTTAGGAATACATGAAGAAATAATTCTTTTATGTTGTCATCTTGAAAGAATGTATATTTGAAATGAAATCACCCTGTTATTTCTAATGTGATCATATGTAGTCCAGGCTGAAAGTTGTATCAGCATTCGATTTTAAGGAGCATCTGGATTTCACATTACATCTCTTCAGTTACTTAAAAAGAGAATGCCTGTATTCTAATCAACAACTGAGTTTTGAGTAAGAATTGAGCAGAAAGTAACTGAAAACATGAAGTTTTCCTTTTATAAAACACTTGAAGCACCCATCACAAGACAAGAGTTTGATCTCATATCAAGTTAACCTAGCTTAAACATAACATATAAAAGACCCATTGGGAAAAAAATGGCACTGAGGTGGGTAGGCAGAGTCTGACCCTCTCACAGCAAAGGAGTGAAAAGAGGGCAGAGACCTATCTGAAGGAGCTGCTTTGGATATATATAGAATGGGAAGATGCTCTGAGTCATCTAGGATGATACTGGAAAGATAAAGAAGCCAAAGGAACCCCTTGAGTTCCTGTGGCTGGAAGTGGCTGGAAGTGGCACATATACCCCCACCCTCAGGGCAACCCAATGGGGAGAAGGGAGGGGGGATCTCCTCAGGCAGGCTGTCACACCCAGTCACCAGGTAGAGAGAGGAATTAGATTAGAGAGGGGGTGGGGACATACAGGTACTTAATCAGCAGGACTCAGACAAACTGCTAGGAATCTAACCTTCCTGAGGGAAAAGGGGTAGGTGGCTTTCTGAAAGGCTAATTAACCTAAGGAGACAGTTTAGCTTAGTGGAGGGATTCCCGCCTTGCATATACCAGGTCCCTGGTTCTATTCCTGACTCTTTTTTGAGAAATGATCCACTGGGTTTTCAGGCACCTAGCTGATGCTTTCTGACAGGAAACATATAGACATTCTTTTTGTATTAACTTTTCTTGGATCTCTTATTTAAAAAAAAAAAAAAAGCTTCCTTTTTTTCTTGTTTTTTTCCTTATTTCACTTGCTAACTGGATTCAAAACCTGTAGAGGGCCTAAGAGGGAAGGTTGTTTTTCCTTTTGTTTGTTTGTTTTCTTTCTCCTTTTAAAAAAGTTAGTTGCTGCTGTCATGTTTACTATTTGCTGTGTTTCCCCTTTCTTTGTTTCCCTTTTTTTCTTTTACTGATTTTTTTCTACCTACACTATTCCTTTTCTTTTCTTCATTTTTCTATCTTCTGTTTTCTGTTGTTCTTTCATTCTACCTCTTTTTGTTTGGTCTTCAATTTTTCTTGTTTTTATTTCTCTCTTTCTCTTTTTCTCTGTTTTCTTTCTTTTTTTCTTTTCTTTTCCTCTCCTCATCAATCTGGTCTTTTAATTCATTCTATATATTTTTTCCTATTTTGTTTCTCATTTCATTGTTTCTATTCCACTTTTTTATTCTTATTCCTCTGTACTTCTTACTCATGTTAATTATTGATTTTCCTAGGTCTTGTATGGTGTCTCTTCTACCTTTTACTATTATTATTGCTATTACTCTTTTTCTCTTCCTATCTCTTTCCTTTTCTTTGATCCTAATTTTTTTTCCCAAGGGGACGTAGACAATAGCAAGGAAATATTATAGAGGAATGAAATGTCAAAGTGAAACCTTACCACACGCACAACAACAACAAAATAAAACCCTAGAGTCAAAACAGAAGCTAATCAACTGAATAAATCCATCAAGATAAACAGATGCTTAGACACCAACAAAAAATTACAAGCCATACTAAGAAACAGGAAGACACGGTCCAGTCCAATGAACAAACTAAAAAACAGGAGATGCAGAACATGGAATAACTAATCAGAGATGTCTAAACAAATATCATGAATCAACTTAATGAAGTGAAGGAAGAGTTTAAGGATATTAAGAAGACACTGGAAAAACATACTGAAGAAACTGTAAACATACATAAAAAGATAATGGATATGATGGTGATGAATGGCACAATCCAAGAAATAAAAAATACACTGGAAGCATATAACAGCAGATTTGAACAGGAAGAAGAAAGAATCAGTGATGTGGAAGACAGTACAGATGAAATCAGACAGATAGTAGACCAGATAGATAAAAAGATAGAAAAATCCAGCAGGAACTTAGGGATTTGAAGAACAACACAAAATGTACAAACACATGCATTATAGGCATCCCAGAGGGAGAAGAGAAAGGAAAGGGTACAGAAGGTAGGTTGGAGGAAATAATTGCTGAAAATTCCCAACCCTATTGAGGGACACGGATGTACATGTCCAGGAAGCACAGTGCACCCAGAACTGTAAAAACCCTAACAGGCCTATTTTAAGACATATACTTGTCAAATTGTACAATGCTCAAGACAAAGAGAATACTGAAAGCAGCAAGAGAAAAGAGATCCATCACATACAAGGGAAGCTTGATAAGATTAAGTGCTGATTTCTCATCTGAAACCATGGAGGCAAGAAGGCAGTGGTATGACATAGTTAAAGTGCTAAAAGAAAAAAAAAAAATTCCTGCCAAGAATTGTCTATCCAGCAAATCTGGCATTAAAAAATGAGGGAGAGCTAAAATATTCACAGATAAACCGATATTAAGAGAGTTTGTTAATAAGAAACTTGCCTTAAAGAAATACTAAAGGGAATTCAGCAGGATGAAAGGAAAAAACAGAAGAGAGCTGGAGGAGAGTGTAAGAACAACTAAAAAGATAAAAAGAGAAATGAAAACAACATATGGCATACATAAACCTAAAGAAAATATGGCTAATGTAAGTAATTCCTTGACAGTAATAACATTGAACGTTAATGGATTACACTCTCCAGTCAAGAGACACAGATTGGCAGATGGATAAGGAAATATGACTCATCTTTATGCTGTCTACAAGAAACCCACCTTAGACCCAGGGACACAAGGAGGCTGAAAGTGAATGGTTGGAAAGCAATTTTACATGCAAACAATAACAAAAAAAGGGTGGGAGTAGCTAAACTAATATTAGACAAAATAGACTTTAAATGCAAAACTATGGTAAGAGACAAAGAAGGCCACTATATATTAATAAAAGAGATAATTTATCAAGGAGAAAGAACACTAATAATCACTTATGCCCCTAATCAAGATGCCTCAAAATACATGAGGCAAACATTAGAAAAACTAAGTGGAGAAATGATGCCTCTAATTATAATGGGGGACTTTAATATACCATTATCACCATTAAAGAGAACATCTCAGCAGAGAATCAATAAAGAAGCAAAGACCTTGAATAATACATTAGAGGATCTGGGCCTAATAGACATTGTAGCAGTTTGGCAGTTTGATGTAATTAAGAATTCCAAAAATAGATATTGGATTATGCTTGTAAACTGGTCTGCTAATCTGGGCATGATTAAGTTCTGATTAGGGCATTAACTGGGCCATATCAGGAGGGCGTTGAGCCCCACCCCTTGGTGGGTGAAGAATCAAATATAAAAGGCATGGCAAAGAACAGAATTGGAGCAGTTCTGACGTTGGAGACTTGAGCTGGAGCCCCAGGAAGTAAGAGAGCTTGGTTGTGAGGAAAGGAGAGAAGGTCCCGGGAAAAGATATGAGCCATTCTCCTGAGAGTCTACAACTGGCCTTGTGGAGAGAGGCAAAGCCTAGAGAGCCTCATAGTCTACAGCTGACCTTGTGGAGGAAGCAAAGGAGTTGAGCCTGGAGAGAAACACAGTCCCAGGAAGAGAGGAACCCAAGAAGCCTGAACCCTGGCAAACGTTGGCAGCTGTCTTGCTCCCACACGTGGCAATGGACTTTGGTGAGAGAAGAAACTTACACTTTATGGCCTGGTAACTGTGGACTTCTACCCCAAATAAATACCTTTTATAAAGACCAACAGATTTCTGGTATTTTGCATCAGCACCCCTCTGGCTGACTAATACAGACATATACAGAACATTAAACCCAAATACAGTGGAATATACATTCTTCTCGAGTGCACATGGATCATTCTCAAAGATAGACCATATGCTAAGCCACAGAACAACACTCAATGAATTTAAAAAAATTGAAATTATACAAAGTAATTTCTCTGAGCACAATGGAATGAAGCTGGAAATCAGTAAGTGGCAGAGAACCAGATTAGGCATAAAGATATGCAAGTTGAACAAAACACTCTTTAACAAACAGTGGGTCAATGAGGAAATCACAAAAGAAATCAGTAACTACCTTGAAATGAATGAAAAACGACAAAACAACGTGGTAAAACATATGGGATGCAGCAAAAGCTGTACTGAGAGGGAAATTCATGGCCATAAATGCCTATATAAAAAAGAAGAAAGAGCTAAAATCAAAGATCTAACAGCAAACCTGGAGGAATTAGAAAAAGAAAAACAAGCTAAACCCAAAACAAGTAGAAAGAAGGAAATAACAAAGATTAGAGCAGAGGTAAAGGGAATTGAAAATAAGAAAACATTAGAAAAAATAAACAAAACCAAAAGCTGGTTCTTTGAGAAGATTAATAAAATTGACAAACTCTTAGCTAGACTAACAACAAAAAAAGAGAAGATGCAAATACATAAAATAAGAAATGAGTAATGGGATATCACCAATGACCCCACAGAAATAAAGAGTATCATAAGAGGATACTTTGAAAAATTGTTTGCCAACAAAATGGATAATTTAGAGGAAATGGACAAATTCCTAGAAACACACAGGCAGCCTATATTGAAGAAAGAAGAAATTGATGAACTCAACAGACTAATCACAAGAAACGAAATGGAATTAATCATCAAAAACCTCCCAACTAAGAAGAGCCCAGGACCACAAGTCTTCACAGGTGAATTCTACCAAATATTCCAGAAAGAATTAACACCAATCCTGCTTAAACTCTTCCAAAATATAGAAGTGGAGGGAACATTGCCTGACTCATTCTATAGTGCCAACATCATCCTAATACCAAAGCCAAACAAAAATGCCACAAGAAAGGAAAACTATAAACCAATCTCTCTACTGATCCTAGATGCTAAAATCCTCAACAAAATACTTGCTGATCATATTCAACAACACATCAATGAATTATACACCATGATCAAGTAGGTTACATCCTTGGTAAGCAAGGATGATTCAACATAAGAAAATCAATCAATGTAATACACCACATAAAGAGATTGAAAGAAAAAAAATCACATGATCATCTCTATAGAGGCAGAAAAAACATTCGACAAAATACAGTACTCTTTCCTGATAAAAACACTTCAAGAGATAGGACTAGAAGGAAACTTCCTCAACATGATAAAGGGTATGTATGAAAAACCCACAGCTAACATCATATTCAATGGTGAAATCATCAAATCTTTCCCTCTAAGATCTGAAACAAGACAAAGGTGCCCACTTTGTCTGTTCTTATTTAATATTGTGTTAGAAGTACTTGCTAAAGCACTTAGGCAAGAATAAGATATAAAAGGTATCCAAATTGGAAAGTAAGAAGTCAAAATTTCACTGTTTGAAGATGACTTGATCCTATATATAAAAAGCCCTAAGAAATCTACAACAAAGCTTCTAGAGCTTATAAATGAGTCCAGTAAATGCACAGGTTATAAGATCAATATGCAAAATCAGTAGTATTTCTGTACATCAATATGAGCAATCTGAGGAGGAAAGCAATAAAAAAATTCCATTTACAATAGCAACTAAAAGAATTAAATACCTAGGAACAAATTTAACTAAATGTAAATAACTTTTACACAGAAATCTACACAGCACTGTTAAAGGAAACCAAAGAAAACCTAAATAAATGGAAGAATATTACCTGTCAGGGGTAGGAAGACTAAACATCATTAAGATGTCTATCCTACCCAACCTGATTTTCAGATTTAATGCAATCCCAATAAAAATTACCACAGCACTTTTTACTCAATTGGAAAAAGCTAAATATGAAATTTATTTGGAAGGGCAAGGGGCCCTGAATAGCCAAAGACATATTGAAAAAGAAAAATGAAATTGGAGGAACCACGCTACCTGACTTTAAAACATATTACAAAGCTACAGTGGTCAAAACTGCATGGTATTGATACAAGGATATACATACTGACCAATGGAACTGAATTGAGAGTGCTGATATAGATCCTCACATATACAGTCAACTGATATTCAACAAGGCCACCAAGCCCATTCAACTGGGAGAGAATGGCCTCTTCAACAAATGGTGCTTGGAAAACTGGATATCCATATCCAAAAGGATGAGAGAGGAACACCATCTCACACCCTATACAAAAACTAACTCAAAATGGATCAAAGATCTAAATATAAGAGCCAAGACCATAAACATCTTGGAAGATAATATAGGGAAGCATGTACAGGGTCTTATAGTAGGAAACGGTTTCATGAACCTTACACCCAAAGCACGAGCAATGAAAGAAAAAATAGATAAATAGAACCTCCTCAAAATTAAAAACTTTTGCACCTCAAAGAAGTTTTACAAGAAAGTGAAAAGCCAGCCTACTTAATGGGAGAAAATATTTGGTAACCATATCTCTGATAGGGGTCTAATATCCAGCATATATAAAGAAATCCTCCACCTCAAAAATAAAAGGACAGACAACCCATTTAAAAAATGGTCAAGTGATTTGAACAGACACTTCTCCAAAGAAGAAACACAAAAATGGCTAAAAGCACATGGAAAGATGTTCAACATTACTAGCTATTAGGGAAATGCAAATCAAAACTACAATGAGATATCTTTTTATACCCATTAGATTGGTGGCTATTTAAAAACAAAGGAATACAAATGTTGGAGAGGATGGATGAATGGGAACACTTATCCACTGCTGGTGGGAATTTAAATGGTGCAGTCATTGTGGAGGACAGTTTGGCGGTTCCTCAGACAGCTGACTATAGAACTGTCATATGATTCAGCAATCCCACTGCTGGATATATACCCAGAAGAATTGAAAGCAGGGATATGAACAGATATATGCACACCAATGTTCAGAGAGGCATTATTCACTATTGCCAGAACTTGGAAACAACCCAAATGCTCATCAACAGATGAATGGCTAAACAAATTGTGTTATATACATACAATGGAATATTACTCAGCTGTAAGTAGGAACGCAGTATTAACACATGGGATAACATGGATGAATCTTGAAGACCTTATGTTGAGTGAAGCAAGCCAGAAACTGAAGGACAAATATTACATGACCTCACTGATATGAATTAAGCAAACTGAGCAGACTCACAGAGCTAGAGTCTGGAAGATAGGCTTACAGGAGACAGAAAGGGAGAAGGTTGTGAGTTAATGCCTATATGGGCAAAATCTATGATAAGGTGGAAGGGTGTAGTTGTGTAGTGGATGGGCAGAACAGTGGTACAGTGACACTATCAGGCTGAACAGTGCTGGTCTGTGAGTATGGTAGGTTGGGGAGTGTGGGTTGGACTATCCATGGAACTGGGGGGGTCTTGGGGGAGTGAACAGATGAACTATGGGGATTTGTGGGTATGTGGTTGAAACTACAATGTTGGGAATATTCTTTTGGCAAATATGGCAGGGGAGGGTTACTGGTTTAAGGTGTTGGATGTGAGGGGCATGGGGGACAGGCCACACCTGAGGCAGGCTTCTAGGGAGTGTGTAGTGTTCATCTTGTCGTAGTATGTTTTTTGTTTGTTTGTTTTTGTTTTTAAAATATATTTTTATTTTTTAAAAGATACTTAGATTACATAAATGTTACACAAAAAATATAGGGATTCCCATATTCCCCTCTCCTCACACCTCCCACACCCTCCCACATAAACAACATCCTTCATTAGTGTGGCACATTCATTGCAATTGATAATTGCAACCTGGGGCATTACCACTGAGCATGCACCATAGTTCATATTGTAGTTTACACTCTCTCCCACAAAATTTTGCAGGTTATGGGAAGATATATAATGGCCTATATCTGTCATTGCAATGTTATTCAGGATGATTCCCAAGTCCCAAAATAGCCCCCATATTACATCTGTTTTTCCCCTCTCCCTGCTCCCAGAACCTCCAGTGGCCTCTGCCTCCACACCAAACTCAGCGTATAAATAGAAAACTTCTCCCCAGTGTGGGGCATGACTCCCAGGGATGAGCCCCCCGGCACTGAGGGATTACTACCAAGCACCAACTAACAATGCAACTGGAAAAAGACCTCGAATAAAAGGGGGGAAAGGTAAAGACAAAGAGTTCATATGGCTAAGAGACTTCAAACTGAGTCAGGAGGCCATCCCAGAGGTAACGCTTATGCACATCTCAGCAGGTTCTCATAGACTGCCAAAGTGGATACTACCCCAAATAGTGGGGCTCCTGAGGGCTCTGGAGACACCCAGGTCCTATGGTCAGGGCAGATAGCTCCAGAGTTTGGTGCCTTGCCAGTGGGCCCTACTTTGGAGTTTGTGCTCCCAAGAGTGACAGCTCTTCCCTACACATGGCTCATCTGTCCCTTCTATTTGAACCTATACTTGGTGCTAGAGTTAGTAGGTGTATGTCCAAGAGAATTGACTCTTTGGGCTGTCCATGTGCTAGCTGGGCCCTGAGCCTCAGCGGATTTGCAACACCTACTCTCCAGTTCATTGGACTCACCCAGGACAACTAACAAGGAGGTGAGGATTGACAGCCACCATACCAAGGAAACGAGAGAGCCTACAACTGCAAGCAAGAGAGTCCCATTCATTGGCTGTATGGGATCGAAGCTCCCTCTCAATTAGTGGTGGAGTGGACATCACCATCCCAGAATCCTCAGGATTGGGGAATGAACTATGGAATAGAGTGGACTTACTGGTATTCTACTGTAGACTTATTGTCATAGTGTGTTGTATTATTGGGTGGAGACTCACATAATGAGTTTTTCCATTGCTAGAATCACAATAAGTCTATAGTAGAATAACAGTAAGTCTACTCTAGTCCATCATTCATTCTGCAATCCTGAGGATTCTGGGATGGTGATGCCCATTCTGCCTCTAATTGAGAGGGGACTTAGATCCCAAGGGGCAGCTGGATGGGACTATCTTGCTTGCAGTTGTAGATTCTCTCTGTCCTTGAGATGGTCATTGTCCATCATCATCTCCTTGTTAGTTGTCCTGAGTGAGTCCAATGAACTGGAGAGTAAGTATTGCAAATCTGTTGAGATTCAGGGATAAACTGGTACATGGACAGCCCAAAGGTTTAAGTCTCTTGAACTTATACCTATCAACTCTAGTACTAACTATAGGTTCAAATAAAAGGGGCAGAAGAGCCATGTGTAGGGTAACCACAACTGAGTCCAACTCTGTCACACTGGGGAGCATAAATTCCAAAGTAGTGCCCACTGGCAGGGTGCCAAACTCCTGAGCTGTCTGCCCTGCTTTTAGTGTCTGGATGTCTCCAGAGTCCCCAGGAGCCCTGCTATTTGAGGCAACATTTATTTTGGCAATCAATGAGATCCTGCTGAGACATACATAAGTGTAACCTCTGGAATGACCTCCCGACTCACTTTGAAGTCTCTTAGCCATGTAAACTCATTTGTCTTTACCCTTTCCCCCTTTTGGTCAAGGTCTTTTTCCAATTGCATTGCTAGTTGGTGCTTAGTAGTAATCCTTCAATGCCAGGGAGGCTCATCCCCGGGAGTCAGGAGGTAATAATGTATTTATATGCTGAGTTGGGCTTAGAGAGAGGCCACATTTGAGCAACAAGGAGGCTCTCAGGAGGTAACTCTTAGGCACTCTATAATACTAGGCTAGGTTTCAATTTTCAAAGTAAATGTTCTTAAGTACAGTCATCACTATTAAGGGCCTGTCAATGGCTCATCCTCCTTCAGTAGTCACTGCCCCTGTACTCAGGGGATCCTTGCTGTCCCATTAGAGAATGTAGCAGAGTTCCTGAGGATGGACATTCAATATTCTTTTGGTTATTGTGTGAATCTCCACCCAAAGTGACAATGCCCCATGAACAATTGAACACGTTCATATGCCTTATAGGTATGCAATCTAAGCATCTTTTAAAAAAAATAAAATAATATATTTTAAAAAAAAGATCCATTGCTTTATAGGAAGGGTGAAGCTTCTGAAGCATAAATGTTCATTCCCAATGGAAGGATGAAAGAATGAACAAATGAACTCCTTGATTGTGAATAATAGGCAGTGTGGTATACCACAAGGAGTCCAAAATTTGTGCTAACACAAGCCTGAATCATAATTTCAACTCTGTCACTTACTAGCTATGCAACCTTGAATAACTTCTCAGACTCTCACACTTATGTCTAAAATTGTTCCAGAAAACCATAATGATGACTAGAGTCTATGTAGGATCGACCTTCCTAGGCAAGGAAGAAAGGCATATGACATAAAAGAAGGCATTGAGAAATTTGATCATATATTAGAAAACTTAAACATATTTTCATGTTAAAACAATCATTCATAAAATTAAAATATGCAAATACTTGTGTCATATACCAGCTTTATCATATTAGGAAACAGATCTACTCTTGATAGGAAAGGATGAGCACTGTTTTTTTTAGTAAATATCCTAGCAATGTTTGAAGACAGGGAGGGGGATTTTCAGCCTCTTCTCCTGGCATCACATCTCTAATGATAAAAGAGAGGGAATGTTTCTTTTCCCTTATCTACATCCTTACAAACTCTCCAGTAGGATTGAGCCAGAAATTTGATTCCTGAGACCACATTTTATGAGTGGGGAAGTTGACACTGGTTATAGATTGGAACCCATAGAAGCCCTTCTTTTTCCACTTTCTGGTTCTTGGGTGGTAAGCAGAGCCATGGAGGTGCTCTGCCTTTCCATCTCTCTCTTGGTTCCAGGTCTTCCCTCAGGGCTTCCACATGATGATAATGCAGGGATTGCCCTGTGGGGGCTAATTGGCTCAGGGGACTTTTAGTTTTGCAAAGAGGATGAAGAAAGCCTTAGTTTGGCCTTCTGACCAGCAACTCAGATTTTACCGGGGAAGCTTGCATTTTGTGTGTTTCTGAGAGAAGGGTGGGTACTCCTCAGACACTGCTCTGATGGCCTACCTCAGGTGAGAACAACCCATGTTCCACGGGTGCAAGAGAAGACATGAAGCTCGAAGACCAGGACAAAGGCCTCTAAGGGATGTCCTCTGACTTTCTAACCCCATTCCCATGACTCCAGAAACATTCCTCTAACTTTGGGAGACATTTATGGGACTCAGAATTTCTTGCACTCATTTCCTGAAATACATTGCCAAGGTGTTTTTTTTTCTTCAGGTTTTTAGAAAACATTTAATAAGTAACTCAAGGAAAACATAATTTCCTTAGAAAAGAACGGGAAAATGAAAAAAAAAACTTTTGGTAAATTAAGAAAAGAGAAAAACTATGTAAATATATGATAAAAGGAAAAAGAAAGGAAATGCAATCATTGATGTGTTTTAATTCAACTCTATCAAAATAAGCTTTAGAAAATTAACAGTAATATTTCTAATAACTTGAAGGTATAAATTTTCAATTTGTAATGCTATAAATTGAATTATATTCTAAGAAAATATGGTCTATAAGATATCTAGAATATAACAGAACAATTATTGGAAGAATTCAACAAAAGGAAAAGTATAAACCACAATTTTTCTAGATCATTATTCATCATGAAAACATACTTTTTATAAACTTTATTTTATATTTTGTTTTAATTTATGGGATTGTTGGAACACAATAAAAAGAAATGCTTAATATCACAGACTATAGATTTATCTCTGGATACAAATTTGGTGGACTATTTCAAAGAATGCCTAAATCCTCATTTTATTTCATTCATAAACATTGCTAAGTTAAAATTCTTTCTGTTGTTTGTCCAGTGAAACAAGGCCAAGAAGACATTTTTGCTCCAGCTTCATCCTGTTATTTTTTTAAACAAATCAATTTTTAAAATATATATTAAAGCATAAATCCATCAAAAGAGTACAATCAACGGTATTCGGTATAATTACATAGTTGTGCATTCATCACTTCAATCACTTTTACAGCATTTTCATTTTCCCAATAATAATAATAAACAAAAAACAAACAAACAAAACTTATGACTTCTCAATCTCTCTATGCTTCCCATGCTGGACAAAGCTGCTATTCTGTTTCCTTCTTTCTAGTATATTTGTATTTATATTTTGTAAAAACAGTCTTATACATGCAATATTACCCATATTCCTATTTTACATGAGATTTCACTATGTTATACAGTCCCATGTTACATTTTTAAGCTTTTCTTCTAGTATATATGACCTTAGACTTACTCTTTCAACCACTGTGATACTGCTATTACAAACACTATGATATGATTTCACCATTTCTATTCACTTCCAAAGATTTACAAACAACCTTTTTACAGGTTGATTGCACAGATTAATCCTCAGCTTCCATTCTCTACCCTCATTCTATTTTCTGTTGACCTATATTCTAATTATTAACTCCATGAGTTTACATAATATATTTAGTTCATAATAGCACAATCATACAGTATTTGTTCTTTTGTGTCTGGCTTGCTTCACTCAATATAATGTCCTCCAAGTTTATCCATGTTGTCATATGCTTCACGACTTCATTTCTTCTTACCACTACATGATATTCAATTGTATATATACACAATTTGTTTATCCATTCATCAATTGATGGACACCTGGGTTGTTTCCAACTTTTGGCAATCGTGAATAACACTGCTATGAACATGGATCTGCAGATGTCTATTTGTGTCACTGTTCTCCAGTTCTTCTGGAGTATATACCTAGTAATGGTATTGCTGGGTCACATGGCAAGTCTATATTCAACTTCCTTAGAAATTGCCAAAGAGTCCTACACAGTGGCTGTACCAATCTACATTTTCACCAACAGTGAACAAATATTCCTATCTCTCCACATCCTCTTCAACATTTATAGTTTCCTGACTTTTTAATAGTGGCCAGTCTAATAGGTGTGAAATATCTCATTGTAGTTTTGATTTGCATTTCCCTAATCACTAGTGATGTTGAACATTTTTTCATGTGTTTCTTTGCCATTTGTGTTTCTTCTTTGGACAATTGCCTTTTCAAGTCTTTTGCCCATTTTTAAATCAGGTAGTTTATCTTTTTATTGTTGAGTTGTATGATCTCTTTATATACCATGGATATTAAACCCTTATCGGACATGTGATTACCAAATATTTTCTCCAATTGAGTTGACTGTCTTTTTACCCATTTGACAAAGTCCTTTGAAGTGCAAAAGTGTTTAATTTTGAGGAGGTCCTATTTATCTATTTTTTTCTTTTGTTGCTCGTGCTGTGGGTGTAAGGTTTAAGAAACTACTGCCTACTGCAAGATCTTGAAGATGTTTTCCTACATTATCTTCTAGGAGATTTGAGGCTGTTGCTTTTATATTTAGGTTCTTGATCCATTTTGAGTTAATTTTTGTATAAGATGTGAGGTAAGGGTCCTCTTTCTTTCTTTTGGATATGGCTCTACAGTTCTCCCAGCACCATTTGTTGAATAGACTGTTCTGGCCCAGCTGGGAGGACTTGACGGCCTTGTCAAAAATCACTTGACTGTAGATATGAGGGTTGATTTCTGAGTTCTCAATTTGGTTCCATTGGTCAATCTGTCTGTCATTATGTCAGTACCATGCTGGGTTTTTTTATTTTTTTTTATTTTTGTTTTTTTAACCTCTGTAGCTAAGTAATATGTTTTAAAGTCAGGAAGTGAGAGTCCTCTAACTTAGTTCTTTTTTTAAGACATTTTTGGCTATTCGGGGCCCCTTACCCTTCCAAATAAATTTGATATTTGGCTTTTCCATTTCTGCAAAAAAGGCTGTTGGGATTTTTATTGGGATTGTGTTGAATCTGTAAATCAGTTTGGGTAGAACTGACATCTTAACGATATTTAGTCTTCCAGTCCATGAACACAGAATGTCCTTCCACTTATTTAAGTCTCTTCAGTTTCTTTAAGCAATGTTTTGTAGTTTTCTGAATATGGGTCCTTTGTATCTTTGGTTGTTTGTTTCTAAATATGTGATTTTTTTAGTCACTATTATAAGTGAAATTTTTTTCTTATTTCCTCCTCAGATTGCATATCAATAGTGTATAGAAAGGCTATTGATTTTTGCATAATAATCTATTAGTCTATTAGTTCTAGTAGCTTTGTTGTGGATTTTTCAGGATATTCTAGATATAAGATCATATCAATCAGTGAATAGTGCAAGTTTTAATTCTTCCTTTCCTATTTGGGTGCCTTTTATTTCTTCATCTAGTCTAGTTGCTCTAGCAAGAACTTCTAGCACAATATTGAATAACAGTAGTGACAGTGGGCATCCTTGTCATTTTCCTAATCTCAGTGGGAAAGCTTTCATCCTTTCACCATTGAGTACAATGCTAGCTGTAGGTTTTTCATATATGCACTTTACTGTATTGAGAAATCTCCCTTCTATTTCTATCTTTTGAAGTATTTTTATCAAGAAAGGATGCTGTATTTTGTCAAACGCCTTTTCTGCATCAATCGAGAGGCATGTGATTTTTCTTCTTCAATTTATCAATGTGATTTATTATACTAACTGATTTTCTTGTGTTGAAACATCCTAGCACACCTGGGACAAAACCTATTTAATTGTTATGTAAAATTCTTTTCATGTGCTTTTGAATTCAGTTTATAAGTATTTTGTTGAGGATTTTTGTATCTCTATTCATTAGAGATATTGTTCTGTAATTTTCTTTTATCATAGTATCTTTATCTGTTTTTGGTATTAAGGTAATGTTGGCTTCATAGAATGAGTTTGATAGTATTCTTTCCTGTTCAATTTTTTGGAAGAGCTTGAGGAAGATTGGTATTAGATTGTCTTTGAATGATGGGTAGAATTCACCTGGGAAGCCATCTGGTCCAAGGCTTTTCATCTTTGGGAGGTTTTTGATGACTGTTTCAATCTCTTCATCTGTGATTGGTTTGTTGAGGTTTTCTCCTAGGGTCAGTGCAGGTGGTTCATGTGTTTCGAGAAATCTGTCCATCTCGTTTACATTGTCTGGATTTTGGCATACAGTTAGTTGTTCATCGCATCCTCTTATGATCTCTACTATTTCTGCGGGGTCAGTGATAATGTCCCCCCTCTCATTTCTGATTTTATTTATTTGCATCTTCTCTCTCTTTGTCTTTGTCAGTGTAGCTAACGGTTTGTCGATTTTGTTGATCTTCTCAAAGAACAAACTTTTGGTTTTGTTGATTCTTTCTATTGTTTTTTTTTGTTCTTGGTTTCATTTATTTCTGCTCTGATCTTTACCATTTCTTTCCTTTGGCTTGGTTTGGGTTTAGTTTCCTGTTCTTTTTCTAGTTCCTCCAGGTATGCAGTTAGATCTTCAATTTTAGCTCTTCCTTCTTTTTTAAAGTAAGCATTGAGGGCAATAAATTTCCCTCTCAGTACTGCCTTAGCGGTGTCTCATAGGTTTTCATTTCATTCTTCTCAAAATATTTGCTGAATTCTCTTGCAATTTCTTCTTTGGTCCACTGATTATTTAATAGTGCATTGTTTAATCTCCACATATTTATGAAGTTTCCCCTTTTCCATCCATTATTGATTTCCTGCTGTCTTCACGCAATTCAAATCTGCTCTTATATGACTTGAATTTTTTTTTATCTCATCCATCGTGTCTTTCATTCCCATAAGGTCTGTTACTTTTCTTTGCACACTTTCAAATTGTTCTTTATGCTCACTTCACCCAGTGTCTTCTTAATATACTTTATCTCTTTACTTATATATTTTTTTCAATTCTTTGAAAAGATTCAGGAGAGTTGTATGATTATCATTGATTAAATGTCTTAAATCCTGTATCTCTTCAGGATATTTAGTTTATTTCTTTGGCTGGACCATCTCTTTCTGTTTCCTAGTATGGCTTGTAATTTTTTGCTGATGTCTAGGAATCTGAATATGTTGGTAAATTTACTTTGATGACCAATTTCTCTCTCTTGGTTATTTTTTCCCCACATCTCTTCTTTGATATTTGGTTTAACTTATTGTAAGTCTTTAAAATTGCCCAGTTTAAATTATCAAAATCGGGCCAGGGATTTACTAATGGTGCACAGATTTTCTCCCAGCAGTTTGGGTTAATAGAGTCCTAAAAGCAGTTTTTCTCCATGCAATTTCCAGACTGGCCAATAGATGGCACTCATTGGTAGAACTTTCCAGGGTGGTATTTCTTTAAATCTCCACTTTCCTGTATTTTGGTCTGGCCAGAGTCAAGATTCAAAGCGGGCTCTGTTGGCGTAATTCATTGAAGAGAAGCCCCCGACTGCCCTCCCTTTTCTCTTGTAACAGCTGACAGGGAGGGAGATGTCTGTTCCCCTCTCACTCAGCTGCAGTGAATCAGGGTTTTTACCCCAGCTTAATATCTTGGGGGTGGAGGAGGGGAGCCCCATCCCAGTTGATGCAGGGGTTTGGTCACTCACTTTTGCTGTTTTGAGTCCTTTGTCTTTCTGTCCGTCACCCTCCTGGGAGTTGTGTAGACTGTCCTGGTCTGCTGACAGCTTTTGGCACTTTCTCTGTTATTTTTGTGAGAGAGTTGAGCCCTGCCTGCTTACTCTGATGACATCTTCCCAGATCTATCCATTTCCAAGTTTTTGAGTAAGGGATTGTTTAAAAGTCACTAACCTTTTTCAATCTTGCCAAAATATACTATGCTTGGTAGATACTCTTTGGAGTTTGCAGTGTAAGTTGTGGGCTTTATCTCTGGTCAGGGTTTTATAAATGTGCACTCATGCCACCATATATCCAAGATTTTTTTTTTTAATTTAAGTTTTTGAGAACAAACATGAGTTCTCAAATATATATATATATATTCTATTGTGCTTTTGAGGATGGATTTTATACACATCCCAAAAGCCATATGGGAAAGTGAATAAGTTATCCATATAACCCTTGGTTAGATTTGATCACCTTTAACAACATTTCCCAATGCTGCCAGGGACAACTGAATGGCACATTTAACGAGATCTATGTCCTGAAGTGGTTGTTGGTTTGCTTAGTCTTTGCTCTATTAATCACCATCAATAAGAAGTGACAAAGCACAAGGATTGGAAAAATAAATAAATAAATAGAACCCCTTATTGAGGAAAGAATAAACTGAAGGCAATGAGCATTCCAAGTACTTGCCACTAAAGCCACAGTAAGCCTGAAAGATTTGGGGTCAGCAAGAGCTATCCCTAGATCATGCAAACTGGTGTGACTTACATGAACCTGAATGTGCCACCACCAGCCTAGGCAGTGATGCTGGTAGTGTCTGTCATTCCATTTACTGCCAAGAAAAGGGCCGAGAGGGAATGGAAAGCCCCACCACTGTGAAGACTTGTATTTTTATTGTCACTGCCCTGCATACACTCAAAACTAAAGCATGGTAATTTCTCATGCTGTGCCCCTAGGGTAAAAACCAAGACATACTTAAATGCAAATCAACTACTAGGTATAATGCTTTCTCGATGAGCATTTTGAAGCCAGATATTCCAGAATCCCCCAGGCTCCATTCAGCAGGCTTTTTGATCATAGGGATTTGAACTGTCCCTATGACAGGAAATTCTCACCGCTATATTTGTGCTTTCCTGTTGGACCTGGTGGATTTTGTTTTCATATTATTGTTTAATTTACAGACAGGAAAATCATTTGGATCTGGAGCTGTCTTGATTAACACTGCTGATGTGATTGCCAGAACTTCCCTGGGACACTGAATGTGGCACACCAATGGCCACTATTTCAGGGCTCCACTTCTAAGTCCAGGTGTTGGCCTCAAGGGTGATCACATGACATTGCATAATCACATTTATGAAAGGGCTAAATAAAAATACAGATGTCTTTAATTCACAATACCCAGACACCTGAAATACTAATTAGTGTTTTTTTTTTATTTTCTTCTTCTCTTTTTTTTTTTTTTTTTAAGCTTTTTACCCAATATCCACACTTCTCTCCAACAGAAAAACTAATAATATATAGCAAAACACAGACAGGGAGAGCTTTGTTTATAGAGAAAACTTCAAATAATTCTATAAATTGATATTTTACAACAATGCCTTTTTAGATCACTTTGTTTTCATTTTCAGAATAGCTCAGACACAATATTGTTTATCTGACACAAAGAGGGTTTAAAAAGGTTTGTAGCTCAACTCTTCTAATCCAGAGCTGATGGCCATATAAAGGATCATCTCTGCCCAAGTACAGAGGACCATTTAATGTCATTCAGCCTTAAGAGGACTCTTTGTAATGGAAATGTCAAGTTCTCTCTAACTGCTGGGACACAGGGTAAACAGAACAACGATCATATTAAAAAATGTCTTGGAGAGGTGTGGATCTAAGAACATTGCTGGGATGAATGAAAAACCTTTTACAGACATGTTGGTTTTCCATATGCTGACCAGAGCACATGGGTTCTCCCAGTTCTGTCAGAGAAATACTTTATGTTTGAATTTGTAGTTGAAAATAATGTCAAAATACCATTTTTTTATTCTACCAAAATAATGCCTAATTACACTGCTCAGACATTTTGAAAATGCTGATGTGACTTTTTCATAATTTTCTTTCTTTCTTCTTCATACATACAACATACACAATCACTGTTTTTGGATGGCCTGTAGGTAAAAGATCCTGTGCTAGGCCCTGGGTGTGGGCTCTAGGAGACTCACAAAACTCGATTCTTGCCCTAGAGAGGTCACACATTGTCAAGAGACATGCTTGAGGTCAATTTAGAGAATGGAATGGAGAGAATGAATCTAGGGATCAGAAGATTGATAGGAGGTTTGGGGAAATAATCCAGATTATTTACAACTCTTTACTTCAGCCCCAGATTAAATGAAATATCTTTAGGCAGGAAAGCTATAAGTGATTTAGTTGTCTCCGTGCCTTGGAATGAGAGTGAAGACAAGGCACAGCTGGAGAGAGATGTCACTAACCCTTCCCTCATGTAGGTTCTCTTTTTTGGTTTTACATCTCTGTATTCAGTTTTCAGGAAAACTGAAAATTGCATGGACTTTTCCTGTCTACTCTGTCCTTTCTTGTTTTAGTCACTCTACAAATATTTTGAGCATCTGATACGAGCCAGGCAGTTTCCTATGCTTTAAGGATTCAGCAGTGGGTACTAGAGATCTGGCTCCTGCCCTCATACTGCTTTTAAGCCCCGTGAAGCCAAAGAGGAACTGCTAATTCTGAGGCTATTTTCCAGTTTTTATATTCTCCAGAAACTTTTACGTCATCACTTTTCAAGTGTTAAATTATCCCCAGTGTGTCTAGTAGAAGCCACCATGGTGACTTGACTCTGTATTAACCCATTTTGTGTGTGTGTGTGAGTGTGTGTGTGGATGTGTTTGGTTGTTCATGTCCAGCATGAGCTTATGTATTAATGGTGTCAGGTAAACTAGGTGTTCTCAGAATATTCAATAACTGTGTCTAGACAATAATTTCTGGTTCAGTACCCATTTACAAATTGAGGTATTTACCCCATGCCCCCCAATTTTTGCACTGTACTCAGAGTCACTAGACCAGAGCTGTCCAATAAGGCAGCCTCTACTGTGCCCACTGAGCCCTTGAATTTGGCCCATCCAAAGTGAGAGGTGTTGTAAGTGTAAAATACACACCAGATTTCAAGGATTTACCATGAAAAACTGAATGTAAAGTATCGTAGTACTATTTTTTATGGATCACATATTGAAAAGATAATATTTTGATATATTTTGTTATGTTAAGTTTATTGTTAAAATTACTTTCACCTTCTATTTTTTACTTTTTAAAATGTGGCTAACAGGAAATTTAAAACTGTACCGAGTCTCTCATTATGTAGGACAGCATGGCCCTTCTTTTTTGCTATGCCCCATGTTCATGAACACATGAGGTGTCATTGTCAACTCTTTTGGCAGGTAATTCACCTCCAGCAACATTCAGCACATTTTACTGAAAAGTTTCCAGGTCCTATGCGTGGTGATGGGTGCTGGGAATATAATAGTGAAGAAAACAAACATGTTTTCTGCCTTCACATGGCTTCCACTTTCTAGGAAACACTGATAAAATTAGGGTGTCACCCTACTTGCACACTTAGCTTCTGCAGGCCACGAACTGAAGCATTTGAAGAAAAGGCAATGTATTAAAATTGGAGTCATCCTGTTAATAGTCCACAGACATAAAATATGTCTTGTGGTCTTAGTGTCTATGGCCTCTCCAGCACAATGCTTCTTAAAGTTTTGCCGAAAATTTGTTCCTGTAGAATTTAATAGGTGTTCAGAAAACAAACAAAAAACCTATCTATGGTGAAAGATTTTGGGAAACTCTGGGTTAAGGGAAACATAACATGTTTCTCTACTGCAGGACTTGTTACAGCTTGGGCTCTTCTGATGCATCACTAAGGGTCCCCAATAGTGGGATACCATGAAGATTTCCTAAACATATTTGACCAGGATTCTGTTTTCGGTAGAAATTTTTTCTGGGAATAAAATTGCACACAATAAACTTTTGGAGATGGTATTCAGTTCATTTCTTCATCCTTCTTCATTTTGATACATACTCCCTATGCTGGTAATTAAGCTACTATCTCTCAAGCGTTCAAACACGCTCTTTGCTCTGTTGCTGGGGCTGGTATTCTACAAGCCACTTTTCTGCTTTAATTTGCTGCTTCGTGTTAGGTTCTGCCAGTAGGGGGTGCTAGAGGGAGACTGGAAGACAGGAAGAAGAAAGGACTTGCTCCTTCCTATGTCCTCTGCCTACTGTTTGTCATGGCTACATCCTGATAGCTGTAATTCCTTCCCATCACAGAAGCTAAATCTAGTTGGCAGTATTTTTTTAAATGTATTTTTTCTAAAAAATACTTAGATTACATAAAATGTTACATTAAAAAAAAAAACAAAACTAAGGGGTTCCCATATGCCCCACTACCCACACCTCCCACTTTCCCCCACATTAACAACTTCTTTTGTTAGTGTGGTACATTCATTGCAATTGATGAACACATTTTGGAGCATTGCCACTAAGCATGGATTATAGTTTACATTGTGGTTTACACTCTCTCCCACTCAATTCTGTAGGTTAAGGCAGGATATATAATGACCTGTATCTGTCATTGTAATGTCATTCAGGACAATTCCAACATCCGAAAATGCCCCATATTAAACCTCTTTTCCCCTCTCCCTACCTTCAGCACCTCCAGTAGCCACTGTCTCCACATCAATGTTATAATTTCTTACACTGCTAGAATCACAATAAGTCTTTAGTAGAATACCAGTAAGTCCACTCTAGTCCATATTTTATTCCCCAATTCTGAGGATTCTAGGATGGTGATGCCCACTCCACCTGTAATTGAGAGGGGGCTTCGATCCCATATGGCTGATGGATGGGACTCTTGCTTGCAGTTGTAGACTCTCTTGGTTCCTTGGTATGGTGGTTGTCCATCATCATCACCTCCTTGTTAGTTGTCCTGGGTGAGTCCACTGAACTGGAGAGTAGGTGTTGCAGAAGTAGAACAAGCACCATTACCACGGTCCTCCTTCTCTAATTAGCAAAAGCCAGCTTTGATCCCTCCTCAGCTGTCTGAGTTGTCTGAGTTTCTGCTCTAGGGTGTCCCTTCTCTGTTGAAGTTTTGATAATTCAAATCTCTTCCCTTTGTTCCCACAGCCCTAGGCATGGTAGCGTTTCCTGCAGTTGTTACTTTTGGATACCACAGGGTGTTCTCTTTATCTTTTCAGTTCTTCAACACATAGTTTACAATTCTTTACACTACATTTTCTCTTAAAAGAACCTCTGTGGTTTCTGACTCCTGACTGGGCCTGTCCAATATGCCTCCTTCTTCTCTTCCACTCCCTGGGGCAAGACCCTAAGGAGAGAGCCAGAAAGTTATGACACCAAATTGTCCCATCATCCTAGCCATGAGCAAATAGATTTGAATTTGCCACATTTGGTCCTCTCACTGGAAACCTTGGCTCTATTAGCTTTGACAAAATTAGGGAGAGAGCCCCTGAACACTTTTCCATCCTCTGACTGTCATCCTCTAAACACAGCTATGACTACCCATGGTTGGCTGCTAGGATAACTAAGTATACTTGAAGAGTTCAAGTATACTAAATTAAGGAGTGCTTGGTTCTCAGAGGGTCATCGTGGCTTTTAATTCATGTTTCTCTGCATTAGTGTGTTTGTGTGTGGGTGTGTGTTCACATGTTGTGGGTCCATCTGTATCTACAATTTGCCCATTTGCATGTGCACAAGCATGTGTCTTTGTGTAGGTGCGTGTGTGTGTATGTGAATGTGTTTAAGCTACCTGAGACCGGGCCTGCTATTTTCACATTCATCATGTTTGTTGAATGACATGAAAGGATGCTTGTTAATGCTAATACCAATTTATTTGTTTAAGGCAGATCTATCTAGATCAGCTCTATCTAATAGAAATATACTGTGAACCACATGTGTGATTTAAATTTTTCTGTAGCCTCATTGAACAAAGTAAAAAGAAACAAGATGAAATTAATTTTAATAATGTATTTTATTTTGACAATATATCCAAAATATTATAATTTCAATATACTCAATATAAAACTTACTGATACAATTAATAGAAAAATCATTAATTATTGCTTATATCCTTTTTAGAAACCTTTGGAATCCAGTGTAAATTTTACACTCACAGCACATTTCAGTTTGGACCAGCTACATTTCAAGTGCTCAATAGCCCCACGTGGCTTGTGGCAACACTATCAGTCAGTGCTGATCTAGATAGTGTCCTTTGGGCGGTGGTGAGTAGTACTGTACAGGACACTTTCTATTTCCTATTATGGAAACTTAGGAGATCGGGAAAGAGTCTCAGGAAGTAGGGCTTACATCTTGGATTTGGGGAATTTTGGATGGGAATATGAATCCCTGACACTCCCCAAATTGCTACAAAAGCTACACTGTTCAGCCAACTCTTTTATCTTCTCAACAACAGTGTTGTGGAGTGGATGACAAACTAGGGCCCTTTTCTGAAACCCATTGTCCTTGCTCTAAAACCTGGTTCCCTTTGCTGAAAACTGGTCTTCCACTCTGGAAACTCATCCCCTATTTAGGAAACCTGTGTCTTGCCTTGGAAACTGCTCCAATTCATCTCTTTCTTAAACACTCTGCAAGCTCAACCATGAAAAAGTAACACATGAAACGAAAACAGAAACACACAAACACTTGCAGAAGCAAATAGTGGAAAAGCATGTTTGGCCCCCTGTTCCTTTCTGATATCCTCAATTTCTCCCTGTCACATCTGATATCAATCAGATTGTACAATCAGATTGCACAAGATCTGAATTTTCTCCCTACTTTTTACTTGAGCCAGAGATTCCCTAGGTTTACAATCTCTTCACCCATCTCTATCAATACCTCATTTTGTGGCTATGGCATGGGTGGAAATCCACACGGCATAAATGGTAAAGCCCATGTCTTCCCCTTCTCCTGCCTGTCTTCTCTGTTATTAGATAAGGCAGAATCTCAGAGATGGCTCTATTGGCTACAGACCATCTGCCCATTACATTCCACTAAGTGTCATTTTAAATTCTCTAAACTGTAGTCATTCTTAACAAGCAGCATTAAAAAAAAAACTTTACATATTTTTCATTAACGTACACTGTTAACTATGCCAGTAAATTATGGATAAGTTAATTTAATTTAGGCTTAATGGCAACATTTTTCCTCACTAATGAAATCGTTATTTGTTATTAGGAAAATATTTATTGAAGTAGAATTGTGTGATCTCTCACATCACTATTAAACCTTGTTAAACCATTTTTAATTTCAATTTGGGTTTAATTAAGATTCATTAAGCATTTTATTAAATCTAAATTAAATTTTAATGGAAACAGGGTTTGCCAAGGAAAGAATTCCCTTTACTTTCAGTTCT
>JAQZBX010012988.1:0-40468 GCA_029593785.1 Cabassous unicinctus
CTCCTTCTCCTTCTCCCTAAGTTCGCGCCACAAAGTTCCCGCGCGCGGGAATAGTCACCACGCCTAGCAATTCAAATTATCCAATCATGTATCAACACCTAAGCCTTAGTGCACTTCCCCCTTCCCTGCTTATAAAAGAGTTGATTGTAACCCGCGTGGCAATATAAGGAAGAAGCCGCAGAGAAGCCATGTTAGTAGAATAAAGAGCACAGTTTTTTGTTTTGTCCGTGTCTTTGTCTCAATCCTTCGCTGGATAGCTCGGAGTCTCCGTTGACTTGTCCCGCGGGCCGGGACATCCAGTGATCTTTGAAACCTTTTTATTTTATTTTCTGTGACTTTGTTGATTAAATTATACATTGGCCACATACCATGTCCATTGATGAGGTCACTATTTAGGTGGTAATAAAGCTCATTATAATTGGCATTATTACTTCTGCTACTCCTCCCTGAATGGAAGGTCAGTCAAACTGATAGCCTCATGTTTATCCTATTAAAATGACAACACACCACTTCTGCTGCATGAGGGGAGTTTCCTCACTATTGCATTTATTTTTGATTTACCTAAGCAGGTCTTCCTTTCTGGAAGGCCATCAACGATGTGCTCTACGCATAACAAACATTGAGTGCCTACTGTGTGTACCAGAATTGAGCTAATGGCTGGAGATTCAGAGAAATAAAAGACATGTTCGTTGTCCCTGAGAAGTTTATAGTTTACTGAGGGAGACCAAGGTACACATGGTGAATTTTATATAATCTGTTTTGTGCTCTGATGAGATGGAACACAGTTATTTTGAGAAAACTACCCTAGTCCTAGGAGGTAAAGGAAAGCTTCTTTTACACTATGTTGAGGCTGATTGAGTCATAGTTTTGTTCTATAGAACTTCTGGCTAGAAGGGAAGTTATGGACAATTGGATTTTGACTTAGAAATAAGGATGAACTCTAAACAGTCTAAGTTACTCAAAGATAGAAAAACCTCTTTTAGGAAGTGGTAAGTTCCCTGTCAATGGAGGTAACAAACTATTTGATGATTATACTTTTGAAAATTAGCAGGGAGTGATCTTTAAATTTTTCTCTAATTGCAGAGAAAATTACAGAGTCTTTGGTCTTGCTGGTAATGGGAAAATTCCTTGGGCAAAGGGTGGTGGGGAACTTGAGGTCCCATTAGTTAATGAGATGCTAGTTAAGTAGAGATTAGTGGAGAGCAACTCAGACAATAGGACAAAATGAATTAGATGCTTAGACTCCGACTGATACTCAGATATGAGAGCATGCACAGAGGAGCCCAAGGGATGGATTTTGAAAACCCAGAACTCTTGTCTTGGCAATTTCTAAGCTCTCTAGCCATTCAAATAAACTAGCCATTTCCAGTGGGAATTCTGTTTACTTTCTGACACTTGAATATTCCAGTGCTGGAGGACTGACAAACAAAGGGTAGCAAATAAGCCCGAGCTCTAGTATCTCATGCTGTTTTGCTGGTGAACTCCTGCTCCACTCCAACCATGGCTTGGTAAGGAGGAGAAATGAGCTGTTAGAGCTGAGCAGCTGTAGGCAACTGCTGGTGGCAAATGGGCAGGTTGAGACAAACTCAATCTTGTGTCGGCCTCATAGATGCAGAGGATCAGATGTGGAAAATACGGAGACGTTCATATGAGATTCCACCTCGCATCTTTGAAAAGTATGACACACCTTCCACCCCTTGACCTCTATTAAAACACACAAATAGCCTGCACTGAGGAAGAGAAACAAACAATTTTTTACCACCGTGTCATCAAAGTGACCTCAGAAAAACTTGAATCTGATATCACCACTTTGCTTAGAATCCTTCAGTTTTTCCTGGTCACCTTCAATATGAAAACCCCCTTAGCATGAAACATAAGGCAGATACTGATCACCGCAGGCTCCAGAGTCCTGTTACTTGTGGACATATGCTGATTTTGTCCAGTTCCATAGCCTCTCTGGACCTCAGTTTCCTCATCTGCTAACTGGAGATGATTATAATAGCACCTACCTCCTCATACAATTGTTATGAGCATTGAATGCATTAATATATATTAATCACATGGAAAAATACATGGCACATGTTAGTTCTGAAATGTTTTATTATTATCAGGTTTCCTCCCCAGCTCATTATGAACATCTTGAGAACAAGTAGCATCCTCAGTTCCCATCCCAGGGCTTGGCACAAAATATACATGAGGTTTAAGTGCACATGCTCAGGAGTGTGACTGCTTGCGTTCATTTTCTGATTCTGTAGTGAGACTATCAGCACAATACTTAAGCTTCCTAACCCTTGGTTGTCTCATCTGTAGAGTGAGGAGATTAAATGAGATAATACACATAAAGCATTTATTTATTTATTTATTTATTTTTAAGATTTATTTGTTTATTTATTTATCCCCCCCTTGCTGCTTGTGCTTGCTGTGTCCATTCGCTGTGTGTTTTCTCCGTGTCTGCTTATCTCCCCCTTGCTGTGAGGTCCCGCTGCATCAGCCCACCGCGCTGCGCGGGCTGGCCTGCCCTCACAAGGAGGCCCCGGGAAGCGAACCCGGGGCCTCACACATGGTAAATGGGGGCTCCATCGACTGAGCCACACACGCTTCCCACATAAAACATTTACTTGAGTACAGGGCCTGGCACTAAACTGTTTGCTAACATTATCATTAGAGATCAAAAAATGATTGCAGTACAAATAATCAAAATGCTTGTGGAAAATTCTAAACTGCGTCTACTTTCTTTGTGCTGTCTCCTTCCCTCACTGCCACTGTGGCTAGTCAATTCCGTGCACCTTGATTTCCATGTCATGTACCTGGGGACAATGCGACCAAATGCTTACTTCCCAGGAGGACCAAGAAGATGGATGTTGGTGTTTATAAAGTTGCTCTGAGAGACCTGAGGAAAATTGCAAGTGAATAGTATTGTTCTCATCATGATTATTAATTGATCTTCCAACCACTCATCAGTTGGAATATGACTGATCCATGGGCTCTGGAGGAAGATTTATCACTTGCCTCCCCAAACCTATAGATGTGCCTTTCATTAAATGCAATTATCTCCCAGCAAATGCACACATCTCGAGTCCACCGCCTCTTACTCAATGAAATCATTAAACCTCTTTGCAGCGAGGAGCCGTCAAAAGCTCCCTGATGAAAAATGGCCATAGATTGGTTTTGGGGTTTAATTATACAATATCTGCTCTTGGAGAGTTTTCAAGAGTGTTGATCAGTTGTCTCTGTTTTCTCTTTCCCTCTTTTATTTATTTATTTTACCCTGCCCTTCCCTGTTTCTCTTTTAGGATGTAAAATACAAGTGTATAAATTTCTCTGTGCCTCTTCTTAAGAGGCACTCCCTGGGCAGGTGCCTGACTCTGTAGGGGTGGCTGTATTTGAGAGAAAGAGTGGCAGAGCCAAGCATGCGCAAAGGTGGATCGCTAGAGCTATCCCATCCTGAAATCCCCACCACGAGAGCCTCCAAGAATGATTAGTCTTTGTTTCCCACAGGCCACAACTAGACACACAACTCAGTTTCTTTTGAGGAGTTGTCAGAGCTTCTTCCATTAGCTATAACTAGACTAAGCAAGTAGAGGCTGAGTTATGAGACCAGTAAAGTTCAAGGGAGAGAGTAAAGCTGAGATAAACTACATGGTGGGAAAACTCTGGAGGCTAATGTGAGAGAGTGAGAAGTCCTAAAGAGAGGAAGGAAACCAACCAAAGATGAAACATGCTTTTCCTGAGCTTTGCCTCTGGTCTGGGTGAGAAAGAAAGTCTAAGAGATGTGAACGTGGGTTGGGACAGGTAGAATAAACCACTGTAAAGAGGAATAATTTCTGTGGGCCAAGTTCCACCAGCTACAAAATATTTGAGGATATTCCTGAAAGCCTAAGAATCAGGACTGATAGAGGAGAAAGCAGAAAATGGGAGAAAGGGAGTAGTAATCAAACAGGCTGTCTGGGATCAGAAGATGGAGTGTTCCGTTTCTCACGTGCATGTCTCTGGAGTACTCTGTGTATTTAGGATATTGTACTGAGAACTATATTTTAAAAGGAAATAAAGGAGTCATAAAGTCCCTGTCTTCCAATAAACCTGTGGTGCTGATAGGATAAACTTTTTTAAAAAGAATTACAGTAACCATTATGAGCTCCTGTAAGTCTGAATATATAGAATTATTAATGTTAATTTTGCCTACCTCTGTGTATGGAGCATTTACCAGATGCCATGCAGTATTCTAAACCCTTTGCCTGCGTCATCTCGTATAATTTTCACAACATTCTTATGAGGTGGTTACTTTTCTTATTCTTATTCTAAAGATAAGGCTGCCTAGACATAGAAAGCTTAAACGACTTGTGCAAAGCCCCTGTAACAAAGAACCCTCTGAAATTAAATGAGAAAAAGAAAAAAAGAAGGCAGGGGGAGTAAGAGAAGAAGAAGAAGCTGAGGCTTATTTGTTATCCAGCAGGTGACTGCTGATTGTTCCATGCTGGGAGGTGGCTCTCTTCCATCCATGGGCCTAGGCTGCCACTGGCTCTGTCATGCTCAACACATGGCTTCCAAGACTGTGCTGCTCCTAGACATTGGAGCCCAGCAGCAAGGGGACACCACGGAAATCCAAAACCAGATTTGTCCTTGTAATCATGTGAGGCCGAAGTTCCATGACCTCCCCTGGCTTCACAGGGACCTGGAGGATTTAGGTCCTGGCTGGGAAGCCACAGCCCAGCCATATGTCTATGAACCTGGGAAAAGGGGAGGAGTGGTTTTGGTGGACAGCCAGTAAGACCTGTCATTGTCCCTTCATTACCAAAAGACACAGCTCAGACTCAAACACTAGTCTTTCTGACATCGACTTCTACCCTTTTAACCAATAACTGAACTTCCATAGTGCAAGTAAGCACAGATACCACAGATGAACACAATGCCATTGGTAGTCTCTCAGGTGTCACCGAGGATTAATTGTAGTTAAAAATACCTCATTCTCCAAGCCACCCACATATTTGATTCCATGTGCCTGTGAACACGGATGCCCATTTTGAATTGAAGTGCAGGAAAGCATTTACACAGGAATCCTTCCTCAGTGAACAATCCCCAGCACTTTGCTCTGGAATTTACTCATGGGCAAAGTGAACATTAGCAAACATTAGCAAAGGCGAGCAGAATATCTCCTTGAGTGATTTTGGTTAGAAGATAGATTTCATGATAGCCCATAAAATATATTCTTCTGTTCCTCTTTGAAAAAAAGAACCAGGCAATGAAAATGAGCAGTAGGAACATCAAAGCTAAGGCAGCCCTAAATGCATAATTTAAAACTGCTTGTGGGAAGGTAAGGGAGAGATCACATAATTGCAATGAGAAGTTCTGTTTTGCTAAATACCTGAGAAGAAAAATCAGTTCCAAAGACCCAGGAACTTACTTGTCAAAACACTTCTTCATGTTTTGCTTGATGGAGAAGAATGTAGATTTAAAAATATATTGACAGCGTACTTAAAGCAGCCTCATCTTTCATTTAGTTCAGTTGTCATCAACAATGGTATGAAGTCTGCAGGCATGGGAATTGTGTCCCCAATTGAAAGACGAGTAGCTAGAGAACAAAGGGCTTCTAGCTCCCTGTGTTCTTTCCATTTGCTGATGTTGCTTCTTTAAGTTTCTGTATTGTAGCTCTAATTCAAGAGTTTCTTCCTTATAAAAATATTTAAAATCTTGATGTATGTAGAACAAATGAGGTGATGGCAATGTTAACGCAGCAGGTTATGGGTCTATCCACAAAGCAAAAAAGAATTTGAAGCCCTAAACGAGAAGGTGGCAACTTGCAATTGTAAGAGGCAAAAGATTTCTAACGGGGCTCCCAGGAGAGGCAGCACATATGTCCAGGAGATATGTCAGGTTAAGATACAGCCTTCTCCTTAACAACCCCAGAAAGGATCCATTGAACTTATGAGTTTATGAAAATTATAAAAAGGATTTCCCGAGCTACTTAACTCATACTGCAAAATGAATTTTACATAAGTTACTAATGACTAACTGGGCACAAATGCAGTCAATTAATAGTCCTGAGATGGCTTTAACCACAAGGTCTTCCTTAACTGTATTCCTGTTGTTCATCATTTGTTTCTCATCCATCCCCAAAACAGATATAGAGTCCATACTCTATGTCAGGATTTCTCACTCGCGGCACTATTGACATTCTGGGCCAAATGATTGCTGCAGAAGACAGTCCTGTGCATTGCAGGATTGTAGCAGCATCCCTGATCTCTACCCACTAGACACCAGTAATCCCCCTCATTCCCATCAGTGCCTACCAAACATGTCTCCAGATATTGCCAAATACCTTGTGGGGACGGGGGACAAAATCACCCCTGGTTGAGAACCAATGTTCTGTCAAATCACTCTTCCAGGCACATGGATACAGGGGTACACAGAATCTCAAAACTGCACAAATGCATGCAATATAAAATGCTAGTATAAGAAAATCTCCCTGGTAATTAGCCTATGTACCCTACCTGATATGAATGATTCATGTAAAATCTGCTGCATGCGGTGTAGGTGTTTATAGACCCACAAGGAAGTAGATGGTGGCCAAAGGCATTTTGTGAGTTGACTTCTCTCTGCAAGGTCCCTTTTATCCCCAAGGCACTTGTTCTCTGCAGTCATTTATCCACTCATCCAACAAATATTTACTAAGAGTCCACAACATACTAGGCATGTTACTCTGGCGGCTTCCTTCTCTCACTTTGATTAGCTCTACCCATTGTCTCTGTCACTAGCCACTGACCACTGTTGGGGTTTGTAAGGAGCTATCCAATTTCAGCACAACACTGTCTCTCCAGAGCATTTCTATTTAACTGCCACGTGCCCATACGGAATACACTGGAGGTCTAGAAATCCATGGGTCAATTCAACAAGGGTTTAATGAGTGCCTACTCTTCCCGAGGTGCATGGAGAAGAATAATGTGGTGTGTCCTTCATTTGAACAACAGCCATGTTGAGAGTTGGCACATACTGTTTTAGAAGCACTGGGAGCTTTTCCCCAGCCAATCAGGGTCTACAAGTGAGACCTGTTCACAGCAGGGGCTGCAGACATCTGTCGTCGGCAATGGGATGTGCATATGACTTTACAGAGAGGGTTTCCTTTATTCCCTCCAAACTGCTTCCTTTAAACACACATAGTCTTGTCTTGGTTTTAGTTGCTGTGGTGGCTTAAAGAGGTCTGCAATTTCTTTACAACTCCTCCTGAGACGTGCAGTCTATTTCCCATTCTCTCAAAAGTCTTGACTTCGACTAATAGAATGCGGCAGAAGCATGATGTGTATCTCACAAGGTCAAGCCTTAAGAGATCTTCAGCTTCTGCTTTCATCCCTTTGGGAAACTTCTTCTCGGAATCCAGCCATCATGCTGTGAGAAGAACCACACAGCAGAGAACTCTCTGGCCGATAGCTCTAGCTGAACCCCCCACCGACAGTAAGCCCTGACTGGCAGCTAGGCTAGGGAGTTACTTTTGCATCGTCCAGTTGTCCTGGAGCCCCAGCCAACACCATGTGCAGCAGAGCTGAGCTGCCCCTGCCCAGCTCTGCCCCAGTTGCAGAACCCTCAGCAAATAAATGATGATTTTTGTTTTAAACCACAAAGTGTTGGGGCAGATTGTTATGCAGCAATATATATAGCCAAAAGAGTTACTCTTGAAGATTTTTTTTCTCTGAACTTTTCAACTTTCAAGGGGCCAAATGCCTATTGGCCCTGTTGCCTGTCCTAGGCATGGGGTTTAAATTTAGGTCCTCAGTCCCATATAATTGTTGTGCCTTTGGGAGAGAAAAGGACCTACTCCCACTATTCTCTAGCTCAATCCTCCTTGCTTGCACATGGGACTGCATTTGGGCTAACAAACTTCTGCTTTAACTGTCTAACCAAAAAGATAGATCCCCCCCCCCAATTTTAGAATAAATTCCTAATAAAAATAATATAAAAATAAATTTAAAAAGAAAACAGCACAGTCACTTGTTTGTGCTCACAGGTGCATTACCAGTGTGATGTAAAGGCTCAAGCTTTTAAAATGGCGAATGGATACGGATGCTCCTGTTAGAACTGGGATCCTTGCTGAGAGGTGTCAAGATCAAGAACAACCACTTAGCAAGTCACAACGAGCTCCTGTAGGTCTCTTTATCAGCCATCCTAACAAAATACCCCTCTAAATCATTTTTAGCAGCCTCTGAATCCCTAAGTTTCAACAAAGTCCTGCTGAGATGCTTTGTATGCTTTTCTTATATGAAATATTTAACGGTCAACCGGAGCCTCTTGTAGCAGGCTAATGCATTCCCTCCCCTGTTTTATTGGCAGTGTTTTGTGTTAGAATCATTTACACCATGTGGTGGACTGCTCAGCCCCTACCTCTCCCCTGTCCATCCCCCATTCCTGTTATGATGTTCATTTGTCACATGCAGTACTGTGGCTCAGTAGAGAAACACAATTGATATGCTGTCAAATAGCTCCTGGCAGAGTGGTTTTAAAAGGTTTTCGAGAGGATGTACAGGGGGATGTTTTGTCTTCCTGGAGTCTGTGTGGCTCATCTGTCTGTATTAAAAGTCTAACAGTTACATGGAACAAGAACAACATTTTAAATAAGAGTAAGTACTGCCTAACTTTTTAATGCCATTCTCAGAGCCCAGGACTTGATTTTTTTTTTGGTTTTGGTTATTTTACATATCTCAATTTACAGTATAGTTGTGCTTTCTCCCTGTATTAGTCTGCCAAAGAGGTGTCAATGCAAAGTACCAGAAATCTTGGCTTTTATAAAGGGTATTTATTTGGGGTAAAAGCTTAGTTACAAGGCCCTAAAGAGTCCAACTCAAGATTGCTTTCTCACCAAAGTCAGTTGCCACGTGTTGAAGCAAGCTGGTCGCTGATCTCTGTGAGGGTTCAGCCTTCTCCTCTGGGCTTCCTCTCTCTCAGCCACAGGCTGGCATATGGCTTGTCTCTCAGGGCTTCCTCTCTCTCCTTGCATAGGGTTTGCTTCTTTCTGGGCATTCTATAACCTTCTCAGCTGTCTTGTTCACTTCCCAAGGTCAGCTGCAAACTATCAGGTGAATGCCTCATCTCTCCCCAGGACTCCAGGATCAAAAATGACAGAGCTCTCTCTTCCGACGTGTAGTCTTGAGTGAGTGTCCATTTATATCCTCCCACCAACGGGGCGGGGACTCAACCTGAATCACACCTTACTGATGTGGTCAAATCAAAGCCTTAATCTTAACAGGTAATTTAATCAAAGGCCCTTCAATTGAATCCAATATAATCAAAGAGTATCACACCCAGAAGAATAGATTAGTTTACAAACACATTTTTTCTTGGTTTGGAATGCACAAGCATAATCTCAAACTGTCACACTCCCCTTGTGCTTCCATTGCTGATGCCTAAGTGTCTCTATTTTCAGTTTAGTTGGCAGAATCTCTTTCTCATGAGATGTTTGGAGATGTTTTTATTAAAAATGCTCGAGGAAACAGATGTGGCTCAAGCGATTGGGCTCCTGTCTACCATATGGGAAGCCCTGGGTTCAATTCCCGGGGCCTGGTGAAGGCAAGCTAGCCTGATGGCCCACACCACAGAGAGCTGGCACAGCAAGATGACGCAACAAAGGGAGCTGAAGAGGAGAGACAGTGCGAGACACGGCAGACCAGGGAGATGAGGTGGCTCAAGCGCTGGAGGTCCTGGGATCGGTTCCCAGTGCCTCCTAAAGACAAAGACAAGAAGAAAAGACAAGTAGACATGGAAAGAACACACAGTGAATGGACTCAGAGAGCAGACAGCAATTGCAAAACAACAAGGGTCGGGGGAGAGAATAAAATAAAATAAAAAGGCTAGAAAAGGTGGTGTAAATAACAGCAGGAGCATAGTAACAAAAATTGCTGAAAGTTGTGGGGGGGGCTGTGGGAGTTGAGGAGCGAGTCATCATGTAAAACACAAAGACCTGGACATTAAGAGGTTACCAGCCAGGTGGGCAACAGAAGCAAAGAGAAGAAAAATGCCAGAGTAGCACTGATGCAAGAGGCAAGTACACACTCCTTGCAAAGACTCAGCAGCCAGAAAGCCTCTATGACCAGAGGGACAAAAATGAGGCAAGTGCTCAGATGTCCAAGCCAATGGTCCTGGAATGGGGTGTGAGGTGAGATAGCAGGGCAACAGCACCAGAAGCAAAGGATGGGCCTTGTCACCAAGGAAATGTGTCCCCGTCACAGGCTCTATCCTGTTTTGTGAAATTTAATTCTGGGAGGGTCTTCCTTTTTCCAAGCTCTGTGCAGAATTTGTGCTCTGTTCTTCTGGGGCTTTGGATGCTTGTGAAGGTATGCTATAAAGGGTAACTGCCCGTAGGTTCCATGAGGGAAAGCTATCTTCCCTATAAACATAAAATCCAGAATTGCCTTGCAAAGAGCATTTCCACTCACCGACCCCCTCTGTGACCTGAGTTTGACTTTCCCCCTGCAGAACCTCTTCTCTATTGCTGCCTCATGGTGCCCCACCCCACCCCTCTGTTGAGTGGACAAAAATCTCTGTTGCTTGATTCATTATTAGCATTAACACTGCTGACTAAGGTAGAATTTACTGAATTAAAATAAAAAACAAAAAAACAAGAAACAGGAAAAAGCCTAGAACAACTTCAACATTCTGGCATAAAATACATGTTTCTGATCCTGTTACAGATACACGTTCTAGGGCTTACTATCTCTGTATTGATCACACAGTCGCTGTGATATTTATCTGTATAGATGGACATGGGGACACACACATACATACAGATCATAACCATTCTCCAAGGTTCAACACCAATGTCCCCTTCCCTGTTCTCCCTAGCCAGTTAAGATTGCTCCTTCCTCTGCGTCACAGACCCACAGTTCCCTAGGCATCAAGCAATAGGGAATAACCTCTTTATGTGCACTGTTTTTGTACTATTATGTAGCTGCATGCCTGACAGTATTAAGGGGAGTGCTTGTTTAGGCACTGGAATTGTAAGCCACTAATTCCTTCCCAGGTCCCATTGTCTGGGTAGCTTTGCTTAAAGAAGATCTTCAGTTCTGGATTTGGGAATAATCAATTAGATTGACTAAGTAGAATTAAAAAAAAAACAAAAAACACAGGGTATTCACTTTCTAAAAGTTCATAAAATAATGACCCAAAATGCAGATGATTCATTATAACTTTAAAATACAACGTGGATATTGGTTGAACACAAAAAAACTTACCCCCAAAGGATAGGTAGTAAATGGCAAAGTGTCTATCCCAGGTCCATTTTTCAAATTTTGTGCTCCCACCATGCCTTTTAGCTTCTTGGGTCTTGGGCTGGTCAACCCCTGGCTCCAGAGTGTCTCTAAGAACATACTCTCAGGTTCTGGTTAGCATGGTGAGGTCATTTCTCTTCACACCACGGAAAGCCTTCTCTTATGTGACCACGCCTGCGTTGCTGCTGCAGCCACCACTGCTATTACTATGATGGTACCTTCATTTTGTTTGCACATTGTGGCCTTTCATTGCCCTAAGCTGAGCTCAGTGTGTTTGTGTGTGTCTCTCTCTCCTCTACTCGTTACCTCCTCTCAAGTTTGAGCTGTCTGACACCTAAGTTGCATCTCAAACTCCTAGTCTTCTCTGGTATTCTGGCCTTGGCATCCTGGCTCATCTCTCTTCTTCAGCCTTGAGGTCTGTGCAGGCTGCCCAGTTGCTACACACTGACCTCTTATCTTCCCCCTCAGAAGGAGATGGAAACTGAAGCTGCTGGGAAAAACTCCCAAGCCACACCAAGGAATCTTGGCTTCTTCAGGTGATAGGAAGTCTCTATTACGCAACATGTTTTCAGCTCTAAACCCTGGTCCGAGGCTTCTCGGATCTCAGAAACTGTGTGATTTGAAGATGGCTTACAATCTCTCAGGGGACCATTTTGGGGGAAAACACACAAAGTATGATCATTGCATTTAGATGAACACTGGTGTTGGTTCAGAGCACTATATGCTGTAATTACCTACTTAAGGTAGAATGCAGAGCTGGAACAAAAATTTCACCCGTTTTCCCTTTGTGACTTCTGAGAAGGAATGTTTACATTGACACAGGACATTTTTATTCGACTTGGAATAATATGCCACCCTTGCATTTTCATGCAAATCACAGAACCATTTGCTCTTTAATGTTAGGTGTGATAGCAAGCTGGTAGTCTGCAGGGAGGCAAAGGGAACCAGTTCTTCATTAGTCTCACCTCTTAAAGGTGTAGCTAAAAGCTCAGCCTGTTTCCCACATAGTTGGCCTTCTAAAATCCACAGAGAGCCAGCCCTAGGCAAAGATGAAGAAATGGAGGGCAATTATCTGTGAGCCTATTTCCTTCTCCCTTCCTCTGTCACACCCCTCCTCACCATGCCTCACTGCTGGGCAGTTTCCTCCCATGCTTTGTGCCTTCAACCTGCCCAGAAGTCCTGATATTCTTCTGTTGGATCCACCTATATTTTTCCTCCAAGCCAACCTGCTGCCCCTCTTCCCTCCAACGGTGTCACTCTGATCATTTCCTAAGTCTTATCCATTTGGACTCAAGTTCATGCCAAACCTGGGCACACATCTAGAAATGACATGCAGTTCTCCTGAGTGGATGGGCATGGTTTCTCTTGGGCTGTAGCCTGGTATGGAGTGTACAATCAAGAGCTTTCCACCAGGTGTTCTGAAACTAACAGGCAAGCTATTGCTTCGTTTTGAGGTTTGCTCTCCATAGCTATAAAATGATTGTGAAATATACAGTAAGAGCCCCAAAAGAGAACTTCTCTATTCTATTTACATGTCATTTATTCTATGTACACATCAGCCCTCTCTTTAGGTACGGTAATGATGCCCCTCAGATTTCTTCTCACATTGTTCTGAGCCTTCTCCCATGTTTCGCACATTTGCTGTAGGAAATATTTATGTTGGCAACACAAGATTGCCATTGACTTACCCCTCTTGCGCCTTCTTACTGTGGCCTTGCTCATGCCCATTGTGACAGCTGTGCATTAACATCTCTAAAATGCACCACCACTGGTGGCTGAGCCTCACCCAAGCCCCCACAGTTGTTGCTGGGCCCAATTCATGTCACGGCTCACAGAGCTAGATGTTTTAGGCACTCGTTGCCATGCCTGGAGTCTGGGGCAGTGTTGGTGCCCTTGCCAGGACATTTGCTGCTGCCAGTGCTGCCTCTTCTACTGCCAACTCCACCCCTTCTTTCCTCCTGCTGCTTCCACCACCAGAATCACCCGTGCTGCTGGCACCATGGTATTGCTTCCACTGACTCTTTCATTGCTCATTGCCTGAGGCCTCAGGCAAGGGTCCAGGGGGCTGGGACAGGTGGCAGTTTAATCACGGGTATCCCTCCTTCCCTGGAAAATGCAGCTTATCCAACAATGGGAATTGAGGCACAAAGTAGAGCAGTCAGACAAGAAATTTGGGGTGTATTATTATTTGGCTTTACTAGACTGTGATTTTGTAAGATTAATTGGACTATTTGACCCCAATATTCCTTCAAAGTTGCATGGTCTATAAGTCTTTCTAACAGGGACCCAAGACCTCTGAGTAGATTGGATAAGGAAGACAGTAAGCTTATGGCAGAGTCTAGAGAAGAACCAAGACTGCTTGATGTTTTGTTCCATGGTATTCCATGTGTGCTCCTGTACACACTTACATGGACATGTGTGTGTATGTGTGTGTATGTATGTGTGTGTGTTTTCTGTATCTCCTGCTACTACTGTAGGCTCTTCAGAGCAGAGGCCAGTCCTAATTATAATTATATGAACTATGGAGTATCTGTTCTGATGCCAAGATGTGGGATTCCATAAATGTGTGATGAAGAAAAAAGAAAGTCTTCCATTCATAGCACTTTTCATTATTAGGAGCTCCAAATGATTAGGGACAAAATCTTCAACATTCTGAAGCAGTGCCACCAGTCAGAACATCAAAAGTTAAACATTACCATAAAGGGACAAGGAAGATCAAAGAAATGCAAATGAATATGATGTCACCACCTTGCCTTAGTATTCTTAAAAAAAAAAAATCCCGGCCACACAAATGGGTTTTGTTGTCTTGAACATACTGGTGAGGTAGGCAGGAAGCCGAGGCATTCCTGTATAAGCAAATCTGCCTCAGGCTTTAGCTGCTATTCCTCTAGAATTCAAACATTTTCGGACATGACTATTAAGAACTGGGTAACAATGAACCCACAATTACTGCATTTATCTTGCGTTCCCTGTATTTTTCCTTTAAAAACTCTAGACTCTCTCTTTTCTTTACAAATTGCTTTACTATTCCCCAGAGGATCTGAGCTTATTCCTGAAGGCAGCCATTTCAACAATTATAGTGGTCTGTGACTTCCCTCCCTTGCTGTGTCAGCTCACTGAGGAGAAGGTTCCAGCAACATCCAGTGCCAGTGTTGGCAGCCAGGCCACTGGTGCCCACAGAAGCCACTGTCCCTGATCTTGTGCCCAGGAAAGGCAGTGGCTTTGTGTTTGATGTCTTTGCTAATGACATTCATGTCCAAGGCTAAAGGGTCCAAAGATACCATAGCTAAGATTGGGGCCATCATCAGCTGTGCTGCCAGTTGGGTGACCTACTCAGCCTGGTTTGCCTGGGACTTTCAGTGCTGAAACAAGAAGAATCCCGGGCACACCAGGGCAAGGTGGTCAGCCCGGCAGCCAGTGCTGTCACAGCCATTGCCAGCCCTGCCACTGCCAGCACCTGAGCAACCATCAGCAGCAGCACCACCTATACCTTTGCCATTGCCAATGGTACCTCCGCAACAGGGCTGCCCATCCATTACCACAGCTGGTTCTCTACATGTCCCAAGGAGAGTAATTGAATTATTGATTCAAGATATGTGTAGCATCTACCTGGTAAGCCTTGTGTTTAGTGCTGGAGATTGAACAGTAAATAAGGCAGATGCTTTCCTTGCTCTCAAGAAGCTTACAGTCTAGTCATTGAGCTAAGAGGGCAGATTATAGAAAAGTAGCCCTTTTGGCATGTTCCCACTTATCTAAAGGTCCATGTGGGCTAAGCTATGGGATAATGGTGCACATGGGGCCATGTATGGATAAATAAATCCTTCTGGTCACTGACAGCTCTTGATCTGAAGGTATTCTCACCAATCTTTTCTCTTTTCTGTCCCTAAAGATGTGTTCCTTCCCAGGGAGTCCATTGGTCCCATCTGCAAACAGATTTCTGATGCCTATAACCCCCTGGCCCTTCTCATACTCTGGGCATGCTTGAATTCTAGGAGAAATAGTATGGTTCATGGTGGAAACTGCTAGATCTAAACTAAGTGGGATCAATGAAAGCCCTTTCTGTAATTTTTTAGTTGACATTTTTTTGAGATAACTGTAGATTCACATGCATTTGCAAGAAATAATAAAGAGAGATATCTTACAGAGATCCTTTTGTAGTTTTACAGGAATAGAAGGAACAACAGGGCATGATAACTGAAGGCAATCAGGAGTAGGGGAACAGTGGGAAAAGATCTGTTCTGGGAGAAACTGCCACATGGTTAAGGTGGTGGGCAGCAGACGGCTGTTTTCCTAGAAAAGTTTCCTTAGGAGGTGTCCTTACAATATTGAGGCATGGCTGATTTATTTGGCACCGTGTCACAGTGGCTTGCAGAGAGCTCCTTCCTTCGTGGGATCAGCCTGGGTTCTTGGCCTTTGTCAACATCTGAGTGTCATTTTTTATTCAGGGCTGAAACAGGAGATGATCCATTGTTTTAATTAGATTAAACCAATCCTTCGGGAATGCCACCCTCCCAGGTAAAGTAATACCTCACACTGATGACAGTGCACCCAGGGGTCCTCATTGAGCAGTGATGGCTGTAAAAGCCACTGCCCATTTCATCTGTGCATCTGAGCAGCTTCCTCTTCCTCCTGATGTCCTTTCCTATGGACTAGCTAATTAGCACAACACATAGCATGTGAAACCTGGAGACTGGTATAGCTAATTAAAGATGAAGAAGAAGGAGGAAGAAGAGGAGGAGGAGGAGAAAGAGGAGGAGAAAGGAAAGAAGAGGCAGAAGCCTCTGCCTCCTTTCTACTTCTAGAGGAAACTTTTTGAACATTTTTGTGAAGTTGTTTGAAATTTAGGGAACATTCGGGAAAGTAGTAGTTGTATTGTTACATTTAAATTACAAAGTTCAACCTGAAATATGAGTGACAATAGCTTAATGATAAGAACGCAAGCCCTTTAGCCATACCCTGCAAGGTGTATCCTGACTTGCCACTTTCTAACTGTGCAATCTTGGACAAGTTACTTGGCCTCTCTGTGCTTCCGTTTGTGGATCTACAACATGAAGATAATATGAATGATGGTCTCATAGGATTGTTAGGATAATTGAGATGAAGGAAGGCCTAGAATTGTACCTGGCACATACTTAGTGCTCAGTAACATTACCTATGACTCTGAAATTTGCTATTATAATTATGATTATTTATGCAGTGCTGTTGTGGTGGTTTGGATTTATGCACCCCAGAAAAACATGTCTTTAATCTTAATCCATTCATGTGGGTGTGAACCCATTGTAAATAGGACATTTTGATGAGGTTACTTCAATTAAGGTATGGCCTGGTCCAGTCAGGATGGGTCTTGATTCCATTACTGGAGGCCTTATAGAGAAGGCCAAGGGATAGAAGCCACAAGGAGCAGTCAGAAGCTGGAAATCAATTGAACCCAGAAGAGAAAGAAGATGCCGCCATATTTATTGCCATGTGGCAGAAAGACCAGGGACCAATATTCACTGGCAGCCAAGCCCAGAATGCCAGTCTTTAGAGGAGAAAGTATCACCTTGCTGATGCCTCAATTTTGGATTTCTCCTAGCCTCAAAACCATGCACCAGTGGAATCCCATTGTTTAGGCCAACCCTTTGGGATGGAGCTGTTAAAACAACAGAGTTCTGCAGTTTATTTGGTTTGAATATCTTTCCCTAGTGAAAATCTGTGGCTTTTTGGCTAGGAAGCATTTTTTTTTTTCTGGTGATATTTTAGAAAGATATAAAATGGCATCTCAGAAGGGCCTCTAATTATTGGGGAAGGTGAGTCACCTGTTGTTTTAATTAGAAATAATATTTTCAGGTGGCGCCTGAAGATTGAAATGACGTTTTGAGGTGTTTCTGCCAACAGGGAGATATCTTTTCATGGTGTGGGTTTCTACAAGGCCTAGAGGCAAGTTCTAGGAATAACTGAGCAAAAAGAATGTGATTATGAGGGGAAGGAAGCCTGAAACCCTGTAACATCAAAGTAATTCAGTTAGCTCTCTGGTCACATAAGTCTTATTCAGTTAGCTCTCTGGTCACATAAGTCATTTTAGGCGTCCATGGTGGCTTTGTGTGTTTGTCAGGATAGACCAGGTTATGCTGAGAAACCAACTAACCTCCAATCCCAGTGACTTAATACCACAAAGATGTATTTCTCACTCATGATACCTATCCAGTGGATGTCACTGATGAGGATGACTCATAGGTTCTCTCCTCCGAGAGAGCCAGGCTGATGGAGCCTCCACCTTGAACAAAACCTTTTTCAAACTTTTAAAAATCTCTGGATTCCTTCATAGCCTTAAAAAAAATATCAAGGATCCTAAAGAGCTTTTGTTCATGTGAGTTATATCTATAGAAGTTTACCATATTATGAATTACAACTGAGATTTAAAGTAATGATAAACTCATTGCATTTTAATAAATATATAACATTTTATTTATGGAAAATAGTTATATTTTCAAAAAAAACAAATAAGTAGTGAGAAGAGTGGCTTAGTTTTATATTTCTACAGATCTGTTTAATGTCTGGTTTTATAAAAGATAGCTAGATTTTCCATATCTGGTTCTTCATTTAATCTATCACAATACACTGTTTTGATTGAAGTATAACAGAAAATCTCACCTCTCACAGATATGTGGTTGGAAAAGAGAGGACCCACTGGACTCCTGAATGAGTCTTAAGGAACCCAAGGGGTCCTCAGATCACACTTTGAGAACTGCTGATTTAGAACATCTCCAGTGGCTGTGGCTGTGTGATGGCTGATTAATGCTTAGGAGGGACATGTCACTTTTGCCCATAATCTGTTGCCTACAACTTATAACAGGATCGAGCCTAATTTCAAAGAAGGCTGGGAAATATGGGACAATGGAAGAAATATTTGATGAGAATCATTGTTTCTACAAAAAAAAAAAAATCGTCCACTTAATCCTATTTTTTGGTGGCCCTACCCCTCTCCTCCCCAAAGTACTTGCTTGCCAATGACTTGTTTTCCCCTTAAATGCTCATCTTTAGAGTATGGCTATCATATGATGTAGATGTTCTAGAAGTGAGATGTTATGGAGAGCAGAGGCAACTTTATAAGACATGACCAGTCTTTATTGCTCTTGTGTGACACCCTTATCTTACTCCTCTGGATCTTTGTGTTCTACTGCTCTGCTGTGACTGTGCCTTCCTGGGCCATTCTGACCCTCTTAAAATTAAGAGAATTTGTAATGGGTGATTTTCTCTCTTTACTCATATCCAAAGTCTGTGGTTTAGCAGCCATTCCATTTGTATCAGCTGTTTCTTCAAAGCTCTTCTTGTGTGCCCATTGTCCTATATGTCAAGTAGAGATGATACACCTTGGGCATCTGGGAATGTCAAATCTATACCTTCCTGGAGCCGCTCAGTGTTTTCCCATTCAGTACTCTAGGCCACTACTGCCCAAATTTTAGTGTGCATATGAATCACCTGTGCATCCTATTAATAGACTCTGTTTCAGTAGGTCTGTGGGGGACTGAGATTCTGCATTTCTAACAAGCTTCCAAGACTTCTGGTCCTGTACCTTCCTTGGAGAAATAAGACTCAAAACCTAATCCCAACACATATCTTTTGGGGCCCATTAGCCTTGATGTTTCGCCTCTTATTCCAAAAGAGACTTTAGTTACTCTTCCACCTCCATTAACCATTCAAAGCTCATTTTTAATCCCATTTACTTAGAAAGTTTTTATCTCCCTCATGCTTGAAGATTCTCAACTCTTTGATATATAAATGTGACAGTTTCGGTTTTTCCAACTGTCCAGAATTTGCTATGATGAATCCCCCTTTCCTACTTTACCCAGGCTGTCTTAACAAAATTTGGCTAGAATCTGTAATGTTCTAGTTGATTTCATTCACTTTTGAATAAACATTTTGGTTTCCATGGTTCAATCTTATATTTGCATCAGAGTTGCCCATATCTCCTTTGTGTCTGGACTGGTGCCCCACTGAGGTCTCCAGGCTTCTGGTGGGGAAGGGAGGGAAGGCAGCCTCGGTCTGGCACTCACACATCACTTCCCCTTTTCATTCTGGTGCTAGCAGAGTGGATAAAATGGAGAAGAACTAGTCTAACATCACTTTACTTGACCCAGCTGTAAGTCTCACTTTTCTTGGCTGGCTTCAGGTTTACTTTCTACAGGCTCAGCGCAGATAGGTGGTAGGCACCACCTGGATTGCTAACGCATATCTGTGAATAGCTACCTAAATGTGACTATCCCATTGGCTACATCCTCCAGGTGGTAGCATACCTCTCACTCCTGGAGCCATGGCTATATAAGAAATACCATGTCCCCAAACTCACCTTCTCAGGCCTTTGGATATAGGCCAGTCCCAACGTTCCTGCTCCCCCCAAACCAGAAACTCAAAGGAAGAGGAAGGATTGACACGTCTATGTCTACCTTCCCCATTATGTCTTCTGCTCTCAATTCTGATGTATTCACTTGAGTGGTTCCACACACATACTCATACAAGCACATACATAAACTAGTCCCACTGGTACATATATATAGCAAAGAGGAATAAAATATAAGCCTTCCATTGTTGCAAACTCCTCCAATCTTTCCAGGTTTTCTTCTTGATCTCAGCATAGGAAAACGTGCTTCCATCCTCCACAAGAGGCGATATGTGAAGCAAAGAGTTACTTGTCATGAAAACTGTAATTTCCCCAAATGCCCCCACCTTTCTCCTCACTCTGTGATTTATATTGTGCAGGAAGGTGGGGGTGGAGAGTAGTTGATGTGAGGGACAAGGCTCAGTAAGCCCAGCAGGAATGGAGCTGCCCCACATGTGGTGGGTCCCTGAACTTCCACCGTGTGAAACTCTATTCCTTTATTCTCAACATTGGGTCTCAGACACGATTGCAGGACAACTGGAAAAATTCCAGTAGACTGCCTGTTTTATCTGTGTATGCTTGGCATAAAGTCTGATCATCAGCTGAGTGATGATTTGTGACCAATTTTTTTGTTTGTTTATCAAAACCTTATAAGCAGGGCTTGGGCAAAGGAATGGTTTCCAATTTTTTTCCTCAGCTGTTCTGGTGCTGTGTACACTGCCAGAATCAGGCCAAGGGAAGGTAGTTCTTCTAATTTGCTAACACCTGCTGCGTCTGAGCAGGTTTGATTCAACCATGGGGAGAAACAGACATGTTAAAAAGGATACGGTATGTTAGTGACATTTGCTCTCACTTTACACATTTGGGTTCAGAGATACAGATTCTGGCAATTTACTGGCATCCTACATGTTAGGTCTGCAGCATCATGAGATGACCAGTGTGAGACTGAGCTTATCTCAGCTGGCGCCAGTGCACCCTAATCTAAGACCAGGCACGGATCCTCGGCAGAAATATTCACAATTTTCTTTCATGAGTATTGGAATTCAAACTCTTATAGCCATTTTTTTCTTTTTATGCTATGTAACTTGCTGAGCCTCTCATGAGATTTCAAATATGAAATTAATCCACCAAATACGTAAAAGCAGCTATTGTGTTTTTAACTCAACCTCTTCGTCCAACAGCACTTCTATTGTGATGCTTTGGAATATAAATCTCAGAAATAGACTATTCCACATGGTTAATTATGAACCAAAGAGATCTCCAAGAAGCAGAGTTGCCCCTGTGTTTGTGCTCTCTCTCTGGCCCCATCCACCAATCTTCTGGATCAGTGCCCTTCAAACATTTTGGTTTAAGCATACCTCCTGAAAGAGTTTTGAAATATTGTGTACTTTCTCACACATTTTCAATTAAACTTTATTTTGAAATAATTCTAGATTCACATGCATTTCACGTGCAAGACATAAGACCAAGAGATCCTGTCTTCAATAGTAAAATCTTGCAAAACTGATTACAGTATCACAACCAAGATGTTGACATTGATAGAGTTGAGATATAAAACATTTCCATCATCCCAAGATGCTTCTGTTGCCTTTTTAAGCCAGACCCTCTTCCCTCCCAGTGTCATTCTCACCCTCTCCTTAACCCTTGGGAACTACTAATCTGATCTATTTAATTTCGCCGTTTCATGAAGGTTATATAAATGGAATCACACAGTATGTAACATTATGAGATTGGCATTTTTTACTTAGCATACTTCTCTGGAGATTCATCCAGGTTACTCCATGTATCAAGACTTCCACCAGTCACACATTGAATGACACCTGGGTTGTTTCCAGTTTGGGGCTATTATGAATGAAGCTGCTAAAATCATTTGTGTTCACATTTTTGTGTGGAATAAATGCCCAGAAGTGCAATTTGCATGCTTATTTTTTTTTGTTTTTTTGTTTTTAATTGCCAAACTGTTTTCCAAATTGACTGTAGCATCTTACATACTCATCACAGTGTATGGGGGATTCAGGGTCTCTGCATCCTCATCGGCATTTGGTGTTGCCACTTTTTGTTTGTTTGTTTTTAATATTAGCCATTCTAACAGGTATTACAGTGATATCTCAGTGTAGTTTTCATTTGCATTTTATTAATGGCTAATGATGTGGAACGTCTTTTCATGTGCTTCTTTGCTATTTGTATTTCTTTTGGTTGGAATGTCTCTTCATTTGTTTTGCCCATTTCTAATTGGGTTTTTTTTTTTTAACTGAGTTTTAAGAGTTCTATATATATTCTAGATATTAGTCCTTTGTTGGGTATGTAGTTTACAAATATTTTCAACCACTCTAACTTAATTTTTATCATCTCAACAGGTGTTTTCACAGAGCAAAAGGTAATTGATAAAATTCAATTCATCAATTTTCCTTTTATGGATATTGCTTTTGGTGGTAAATCTAAGACTTCTTTGTCTAGTACTAGATCTTGGAAATTTTCTCTTTTTTTATTAAAGCTTTATAGTTTTCTGTTTACTCAATGATCCATTTTGTGTTCATTTTTGTACAAGGCGTGAGACTAGGTTAAGGTCTTTTTTGTTGTTGTTGCCCATAGAGGTCCAATTATTCTAGCACCATTTGTTGAAAAGGCTATTGTTCCTCCATTGAACTGTTTATGTAACTTTGTCAAGAATCAGAAAATTGCTTGGGCATATTTGCTTTACTCTATTTATGGATTCTTTGTTCTGTTCTTTTACTCTATGTTTCTTTCTTTTTTTTTTTAAGTGTATTTTTTTTTAAAGAAGACTTAGATTACATAAATGTTATGTGAAAAATATCAAGGGTTCCCATATGCCCCCCTCCCTCCCCCTCCCACACTTTCCCACATTAACAACATCCTTCATTAGTGTGGTACATTTGTTACAACTGATGAACCCATATTGAAGCATTGCTACTAAAAATGGCCTACAGTTTACTTTATAGTTTATAGTCTGTCCTGCACAATTTTGTAAGTTATGACAAAATATACAATGGCCTGTATTCTCACTGCAGTGTCTTGCAGGACAAATCCAATGGTCCAAAAATGCCCCCATATTACACCCATTCTTCCCTCTCCCATCCCTGAGAACCTCTGGTGGCCACTGCCTTTACATCAATGATAAGATTTCTTCCATTGTTAGAATAATATAGTAGAATAATAATAAGTCTACTTTAGTCCATTGTTCATTCCCCAGTTTTGAGGATTTGGGGATGGTGATGCCTATTCTGCTTTTAATTGAGAGGGAGCTTAGACCACATGGGGCAGTTGGATGGAGCTATCTTGCTTGCAGTTGCAGACACTCTGTTCCTTGGGATGGGCATTGTCCATCATCATCTCCTTGTTAGTTGTCCTGGGTGAGTCCAATGAACTGGAGAATAGGTGTTGCAAGTCTGTTGAGATTCAGGGCCCAACTGGCACCTGGATGGACCAAAGCTTTAAGTCTCTGGGCCATATATTTCCCTTACTCTGTGTTTCTATATGCCATCAATACCACACAGTTTTGATTACTATTGCTATACATGAAGATTTAACATTGGGTGATTCCTCCTACTTTATTACTCTTTTTCAGCATTGTTTTAGCTATTCTAATTCCTTTGCCTTTCCACATACATTTTAGAATAGCCTTAACTATATCTACAAAAAATTCTGTTGGGAGTTTGGTAGGAATTTTGATAAAACAGTATATCAACTTGGGGAGAATTGGCATTTTTATTATGTTGTATCTTCTGATCCGTGAACACAGTATATCTCTCTATTAGATCTTATTTTTTCAATCTCTTTCACCAACTTTGTGCAACTTTCAGCATAAAAACCCTGAACCTGTTTTGTTAACATTACTCTTAAGTATTTCTTTTTTTTTTTTTTTGAACGAGTGTAAATGATATTATATATTTAATTCTGGTGTCCGCATCTTCCTTACTAGTATTAGAAATAGAATTGCTTTATTTTTTGTTATTTAGATCTTGTATCCTGAAACCCTCCTGAACTCACTTATTATTTCTAGGAGTTTTTGTTTGTTTGTTTGTTTGTTTTAGATATCTTGGGATTTTTCAACATAGACAATTGTGTCATTGGCAAATAAGGACCATTTATCTTTCCTTTCAATCTATAAACTTTTTAATTCCTTTACCTGACTTACTGCACTGACTGGAACTTACAGCATTATGTTGAATAAGAGTATTGGGAACAAGTGAGAAGTAGAAAGTGTTCCCTCCTCTTCACTTTTCTGTAAAAAACTGCATAGAATTGGTGTTAGTTCTTCATTAAATGCTTGGTAGAATTCTCCAGTGAAACGATCTGGAACTGAAGATTACTTCTTTTTAGAGTTTTTAAAATACAAATTAAATTTCATTAATAGTTATAAACCTTTAAAAGTATCTATTTCATATTGGGTGAATTATGATAGTTCATGTTTTTCAAGGAATTGGTCCATTTCATAAAAGTTGTGAAATTTATGCATGTAGGGTTGTTCCGAGTATTCCCTTATTATCCTTTTCATCTCTAGTCTTTAGTAATTTCCCTGCTTCACTCCTGATGTTAGTAATTTGTGTATCTCTCTATAGTGTTTTGAAACTGATGTACCCCAGAAAAACATGTTCTTAAGCATTAGCTATTCTTATTATAACCAAAGAATGGTAAAGGGACATAAAGGGAGATAAGCATTGCTTTGTGTTAAATATTTTCTATAGATTCATTTAGAAACCACCACATTATACAATATTAGAGGTTTTGCTTCAACTCTTAAACATAATTTGGAGTGCTCGAGAGAAAAGGAAAGCATATTTTATTTACCCACGATTTTGCCTACCATGTTTTTCTTCCTCCCTGATATTCTAAGATTTCTTCTTTTATTGTTTCCTTTTGTTTAGAGAACTTCCTTTAGTCTTCTTTTAGGGTAGGTCTGATAACAACAAATTATCTTACTTTTCCTTCAGCTGACATCTCCTGATTTACTTTGTTTCCTAAAGGATATTTTCACTGTGTATGGGATTGTGAATTCACAGTTCTTTACTTTTAGCACTTGAAAAATATTGTGCTATTTCCTTCTGGCCTCCATGGTTTCTGGTGAGAAATTCACTGTTATTCAAATCATTTTTTCTCCTGTATATCAGGTGTTGTTTTCCTCTGGCTGCTTTCAAGCCCTTTTTCTTTGCCCTTCATTATCAGAAGTGTAATTATGAAGTGTCAGTATGGATTTCTTTGGATTTAACCTGTTTGGGGTTTGCTCAGCTTCTTGAACCTACAGGTAGATATTTCTTGACAAATTTGGGACATTTTCAGTTATTATTTCTTTGAGAACTTATGCAGCACCACTCTTTTTCCTCCCCTTCAGGGGCTCCAATGACTTTCAGGGAATGTTAGATCTTGTGTTATACTCTCACAGGTCCCTAAGCCTCTGTTCCTTTTTTTTTTTTGCCATTCTATTTTTTTCTCTGTTGTTCAGGTCGACTAATTTCTATTGTTTTATCTCCCAGTTCACTGATACTTTCTTCTCTTCCCCTAATCTGCAATAAATTCCATCCACTGAGCTTTTGATTCTGGTTATTCTCTTTTTTTTTTTTTCCACGTCTAAAATTTCCATTTGGTTTTTCTTTATATCTTCTGTTAATTTGCTGAAGTTTTCTTTAATTTCATAAGGCTTTCTATATTTTTCATTTGTTTCAAGTGTATTTATAATTGCTTTTTAAAGCATTTTTATCATGGCTGATTTAAAATCTTTGTCAGATAATTTTAATGTTTCTCTCATCCTGTTATTGGCATCTACTGTCTCTTCTCACTTAGTTTAAGATATCCCTGGTTCTTAGTATGATGAATGATTATTATTGAAACCTAGGTATCTTTGTGTTACATTATGAGACTTGGGCTCTGTTTAAACCTTCTGTTTTAGCTGTCTTTTTCTGATACCTCTCTGGCAGGGGAAGGGAATGTTACCCATTATCACTGTTAGGTGACAGTAGGATAATTGTTGACATGTGAGGAAGGAGGGCTCCTGGTTATTGCGGGACAGCAGAATTTCTGGCTTCCTTCATCATCTGCACTAACACTTCACTGCAGGCAGCCTCATTACCACTGGGCAGTGGTGAAAGACCTGACTCTCCACAGGCTTCCACTGACACCACCTCAGCATGAAAGGGCAAGGGTGCCTCCTAACTGCTGCGAGGGGTGGTAGTCCAGGCTCCTCATGTACTCTCCAGTAAGACCCCTGGGGTGCGGGAAGGGCAGGTATTACTACTGCCCTGTGGGAACAAAAGTGCTGTTTTCCTGCATGGCTTTCTCTGATACCACCCTGGTGCAGGCATTAGTATGCCTCATTAGAGCTTCACAAACCTGGAAACAGTTCCCTATTTGGCCGTTGCTGGCAAGGATGTGGCATGGCCACAGTTTTTTCTATGGTGTTTGCTTGGAGTAGAGCAGTTATTGTCCAAAAGTTTTCTGAATTAATAGGCTTCCCTTTTTTGGTCCTTTGCATAGAGAAGACAGGCTTTTGGGGTGACTTTTTTGCCTGTTCCGTTAGTGTTTCCAGGTTGCCATCTTCTTCAGCTCCAAATATGAGATAGGAAGCAAAAAGAAAACCTAGGAAACTAACTACTGTCTTCACTCTGATCCTTTAGTCCTTGTTGGTCTGTCTTCTTCTTTTCACTCTTGAGAGTCTTCTTCCATTTATTTTATATGCAATATTCATGGTTTTTGTTGTTTTTGTACTTAGCAGGAGATAGGAAAAAGTATGTATACTCTATATTCCTGAAAGCATAATTCTATCTCACACATTTTTATGTTTATCTCCAAGCATTTTTATGAAATTTTAAATATATTTTTCTTGTTATTAGAAGCTTAAAAATATTAAACTTCTCATAGTGTGAAAATGAAGAATTACTATAATTGGAATAAATATTTAATGCTATTGTTGTGTCAATATGTCTTTAAATGTTGCTTTTATCATCAGTCTTTTTAATTCCTTTTCTTTGATAGAGATTTTCATAAAGCCTCTGAGTTGTTCTGACATATTTGTAGTGATTTTTCTATGATAATGGTGACCTCAATCTAATAATACAAGGTATCTATTTCTTTTGCATTCTCTACATTTTATATAATGGATACTATTGTATTTTGTATGGTTGTTAGAGAATTAGTTAAAATACCACAGAAATATCTATTTATTTCTTCCTAACACATGAATTTGGATGTGGTTTTACCTGCAACTTTTTAGTTACCAAGTGAATTTGGCAAGTCCCTGCTTTCAATTTTGGGGGGTATATACCTCAAAGTGGGACTGCCAGATCATATGGCAGTTCTATGTTTAACTTTTTGAGGGACTGTCAAACTGTTTTCCACAGCAGCTTCACCACTTTACATTCCCACCAGCATTATATTTGGGTTTCTATTTCTCAGCATCCTTATCAACACTTGTTATTTTCTGTTTTTTATATAATAGCGGTGATGGTTAGGTCCATGTGTCAGCTTGGCACAGGTTTTAGTGTCCAGTTATTTGGTCAAGAAAGCACTGGTCTGATTGCTACTGTGAGGGTATTTCATGGATTTAAATCATTAGTCAGTTGATTGCATCTGTGGCTGATTACATATACAATTAACAAAGGAAATTGCCTTTAGCTATGAGAGAAGTCTCATCCAATCAGTTGAAGGCCTTAAAGGGAGACCTGATAATTTCAGCGCTTAAAAAGAAGAATTTCTATCTCTATTTCAGCCAGTCAGATTCTCCTGGCAGATTCATTCAAAGTGTTCCCAACTTGCAGCCTGCCCTATGGAATTTGGACTTGGCTATCCCCACAGTCATATGAGTCAATTTCTTTAATAAATCCTAGTGATTTTGAGGCGGTATCTCATTGTGCTTTTGATTTGCATTACTGAATTCAGAGCATCTCTATAGGAGACAAAATTGCCTTTCGGTATGCCAACCTACATGCTTCAAGGAAATACGCAGAATTCAGAGAAAGGAATGTTCCTTGACTAGTTATTAACTGAAGCTTCAGAAACTTCCTGGAAAACAATATTTAGATTTATCCCTTTGGTGCCTAGAGATATTTATATTCTCAGGGCAATACAATAATGATGTTTCGGATTGACTAAAAGATACACCATCTTTTGTAAAGTAGAAAAGGGACTATTGTGGAGGGAAACATTGTACATTCCTGGGCTTATCAATTTTAGGAAGGTATAAATATGGACAATGAGAATATGGAATTAATTTCCCTTATAACTGATTTTTGACTGTGGACCCGAAGCATATGCATATCCAAGTTTGAAGATCGTAGTTCTAAATAAAGTTTGCTTATTTAAAATTACTGCCTAAAATGCAAGGTATTGGTGGTGGGGTGTTGTATAGAAGCTGTGTATGATATTACTCTTGTTTGTTTTGTAATTTCACAACTTTTACTTTATACTTATTGTTTATGTATGTTCATGTATGGATGATACACTTCAATAAAAATTCTTTAAAATGGAAAAAAAAAAATCCTGCCCAGACCTTCAGCCAAGAGAATAACTAGAGGCAGATGTCTTTCTCTGACCATGTTTAGAATTCATCTTGAGTGGTGATCAGGAACGAGTTGTACTGCATGAAATGTGTCTCATGATTTCATTTAGACACAGAGCTTGAGATTCGCATCTAGATATTAAAGGAAAATCTGCCTGAAAAGAAAACAGGCAGTTTTCTTTAATAAAGTGCTGGTAACTAAAAAGAGAAATTACCTGTAGAATTTTAGGAAAAGTTTTCATCCTCACCTTTGCCACTTGTTTCTGTCAAACATTTACAGGCACTTACCTGGCTGGGGCGAGGTGAGTTGTTTCCAGGCTCTAGAACACCTTTTGTCATGTAATTAATAGCGGCTCACAACCATGGTTCTGCAATAAGATCCTTTAGGGAGCTTTGTTAAATTCCCAATGCCCAAACTCCCTCTATAGCCCAATTAAATCATGTTCTCTAGGCCTGGGACCAGGTATATGTATTTTTATACCTGCTCAAATGTTTTGAATGTATATCCAAGAATGAGAAGTGATGAACTAGAAGATTTCAAATTCAGTTGATCCTAATAAACCAAATTTTCTCCTCCCTTTGCTGAGAGAAGTGTGTGACCGCCCCCAGGATTGACCTTAGATGCAGGCAATAGAGACCCCTTCCCTAAACCATGTGATTTAGATGCCCCCTTCTCTGGTCCTTCTCTGGCTGTGCTCCCCTCTATTGGGGTAAGGAAACAATCAGGTCAGGGGACATGACCTATGGGAGACCATGACCCCATCCTTCACCATGCTCCAAGTATTCAATACTTTGGAATTTCCCATCCAAATGGCTCTAAGCCTCTTCCCGGGGTCTGTGGGGGCCTCTTTCCTGGACCTGTTCTCCTGAGGGCAGAAAACAGTAGTCCTAAGTCCCTCCAAAGCTGGCTAAAATGTGGTCATTTGTAAGGAAGGGTATATGGGTACAGCTTGGCCCTTGGGGTTGGGTGTCCACAGTGATTAGTGCAAATCCCCTTACAATGTGATGCATGTTGGAGCTGGGAGGAGGAAGAGAAAGGAGTTGGCCTTAGGTGGGAGGTAGGGGAGGCAGAAGTCACAGGCTTACTCTCTGAGTGCTGCCAAGTTCAGATATAGCCCTTTGAGGGTCCCAGGAAATCCAAATCAAGACCTGGCCTTCCCGATTCTGTGAAAGTATACTTGTTAAGAAAGGAGGATGGGATACATTTAATTTAACATTTTGTTACCTTGATTTATAATATGTAAATATCTAAAAATATACTGTCTAGATCTCCATTTGCACTCTTTGCTGAACCCCAAAAATGTTAGGGTTGAACCTGTGACTCCCCCTACTCTAGCAATGGACCCAGGAGTCTATTTCTGTGTATCTGTGTCCTGTGCTTAGAAGGTGATAGCTAAAGGTGAAGGAGAGGAGGACTGAAGAAATGCCTTCCTCCTACACTATTCATAGGGACTCCGCCCAGCTGGGACCTAACTCCTTATTCTCCTCACCAGCTTCTTGTTGTTCTTGGTTGTGAGCTGTATCTGCCCTTGCAGGGTCTCTTATATTGTGGTGTGCTACAGTGTAAAAGATGGGTTTTGCAGACAGGACAGATGTGATGTCTAGACCTGGTTGTGCCACTTACCATTTGTGAGACCTCAGGTGACAGTCTTGACCTTTCCAAACCTCATTTTCTTCACCTGTAAATCAGAGCTAGCCATCATTCCCTGGCTCAGTTAGAGGGAGGCCTCAATGAGGAAACAAGGACACGTGTAAAGCCCCTGGCACAGTGCCTAGCAGCAGCGGGGACTCAATAAGAACTGCTTCCCTTTCTCAACTAAGGTCGATTGCTTTAAAAATAACAGCTTCCCTTTGTTCCCCTCCCCTCATTTATATTTTCTGTATTAAATAACTTGATTATTTCCAGTTTTCTTCTTGTGATGCATTTTCCAACTCTTCTCACTTCTCTGTGTGTGTGTGTGTTTGTGTGTGTGTGTGTGTGAATAGTATGTTCTTCATCTATCAAAATGACAACTAGCCTACCATCAGGAGGCCGTGCACTTTGAGTTTTTTTATGAGGAGAAGGCTGTTCATCTTTCTTCATCTGCCAGTATCTCTTCCTCCCCACACACTTTTACCACTTGGTCTAGCTTTTCTAAATGAGAATGGTAGAACTGATTGAGACTACTGGTGAGTTGAGGCTGGATTGACCCTAGTCTAGTGAGGTTAACCATGCCCTATTGCTGCCTGCTTTTAGTTATTCACAGCTGTAAGCCCCTTGTTCTTCTCCTTTCCTGAGTGTCTTGGGCCACATATAGTACATGCTTAATAAATACTTGTGGGATGAAACAATAAGTAAATGATAAATCATATAACCAGGAGCTGAAACCTTGTGCTTGTTGGCTCCTTTTGTATCCATCAGCAGGCAAGCCATGTATGCACTTGAGGAGTATTTGGGTAAATTGTAAGAATAAATGGAAGAGTGACAAAATGGAAAATTGGTGAAGAACTGTCTATGGGATGGATGGAATACTGCAAGGAGTCGGCACCTATGTGTCTCTTTTCCATTCACTGGTGGATTAACCTTTTACTCTTTCAATTTCCTGATCAGTGAAATAGACCCCTGGTATCTGCTCAAGCAGGGAAAAAATGTTTAATAAAGCCAGATGCTCTAGTCGAATGCTGTGAATTATTGGGGAATTGCTCTCAATATACGTTATCGATCAGGATCAGCAGGAACTGATTGTGCATTTACTAGTTCTTAAAAAGGAGAGGTATCTTTTCCTTATTATTAGAAAATATCCTTAGCCATCCAGCTCTGGTGTTTGCATAAAGATAAGGACCCATCACAATTGAGGTGGGAAACCAGGCTGTTTAGGTGCATGCTAAGACTGGGAGTTACCCTACAGCCCTAACTGAAAAAGGGTGCTGATCTCCTGGCATATGCACAGGCACAGACACTTTATCCCTGATAAGCCCCATAAACCTCACATAGAGCACTATGGAGCTGGCAGGCCATGACTCAGAATAGGAAATGGAGAGCAGGTTCTTATAAAAATAAAGCATTAGTGGAAAGAGTTCCAGACAATATATTGGTCAGAGTACCAGTGAAGATACTGTAACAAAGAAACCAGCCCTAAAACACGTGACAACCCAAAATTAAGTGAGAGCTCTAGGGCAGAGAGAAGTCTGTGCTCAAGGGACCTAGGTAAGCAGATCTCATAAGCCTTCCTCAACATGCAGCTTCACTTCCAAATTCAACAGCTGCTGATGTTGCTGTAGTTTCCCAGCCTGTGGAAATGGAGAAAAGGGACATCCCAGGCAAGCTTTGTCTTTAAGGACATGGCCCTGAAATAGCACACACAGGACCTCAACTCATATTTCATTGACCCATGGCTTGAACTTGGGTCATTGACTTGGTCACATGGCCACACCTAGCTGCAAGGGAAGCAGGGAAACATAACCTCCAGTTAGGAGGCTAGCCCTATGCTCTGATAAAATGCATAAAAGGGGAAAAGGAGAGTTTAACTAGGAGGGGGCAATTTAGCATCTCTGCCACAGCAGATCAATGGTAGGAGCAGATGTGTTTAATTTTACTAAAATTCTTTGTGTATTCTAACAGTTAGAATATTTTGGCCAGAAATAATGAAGGAAAGAAAAGGTGATACGTGTAAAGCCACAAGGGAGAAACCATAGAAATTAAAAAGGCAGGAAGGAGTATACAAGATCAGATCTCACACAGATTGCACAGGGGATGCTTCCATGTTTAAGGACCCTCAAGGAATCTGTGCAGTCGGAGCCTACAGATCTTCCACCTCATGCTCTCTTACTAAAGTGACGTGGCTACATCTGCATGTGTGCTTTTTCCATCCCAGCTACTCAAGGACTTTTTCTGCTTATTCCTGTTCACCCTCTTCATTTTCACTCTTACATAAACTGCCGTGGTCCTTACTCTGCCTCTTAACAACGCTGTGACTTCTTCTTCCACTGCCAACTAACACAGTCTTTCATTGGTTTGAATCAAGTTCTGGGTCACTGGGGTTAGTCCCTTCAGCAGTGTTCCGTAGAAAGGAGGTGGGGGTGGCAGGTATAGTGGCATCTCTCATAAACTAGCTCCCTGCGACTCAAAGTGAGATCCAAACCGACAGCATCAGCATCACATGGGAGTTTGTTGGACCCAGAAATTCAAAATCAGAATTTGTATGTGCATTACAATTTGAGAAACATCATCCTAAAGATCTCCCCAAAATGTTGCACCACCAAGGCACTTGCTACTACCCTACATAGGATTCCTGGGTCCTGGCTCTACCTCAGCCACTTTAATTTTCAGTGCATAGCAATGTCCCAGGTCCACATTCAACACTCAGTAAATACTTATTGAATGAATGATAAAAACTGGGTGAAAGTGTTTCCATGTCTAAAATGGCAATACCCACTTTTTGAAAATATTGTAAAGACTATATGATTTACTAAATATTAAAAAAAACATTTTGAAAGTATGACTGCATCAGTCAGGGTCCAGCCAGGATACAAAAACAGTTTATTTAAAGAGGGGAAATTTAAGGTAAATGATTATTATCTATAAGAAGGGAGTAACTCTAAAGGTTTAAAGAGAATTCTGAAGAATACCTTAGGGCTGAAGGAGAGTATGCAAGAATGGAACCGACTTCAAGGGTGGCCTCCTCACCAAGACTAGAATCCAGACTTGACTGGGAAAGACGAGGTTGCATTCCACTGGGTGGTAGAGAAATATTCTGGGTTGCTCTGGGCCAGAGCTGGTCTACAGTGGCTGGGTGAAATATACCCCCTCTGGGGAGCAGATGAGTCAAAGATGGTGGGTGGAGCACCCAGAGGAAGTCAAGATGCCAAAGCCTATTGGCTGTCCAAGCCACATAAGAGCTAGAGTGTGTTGTCTCCACCAAGAGGGCTGCAGTGAGGTGGTCCCTGTACTGGAGCCCAGGCTGTGAGGTCACCAAAGGAATGTGCATACCACCAGATTCCCCTACACATGTGCCACCAGTAGCCCTGCAGTAGGAGCAAAAGATGAGAAACCAGAACCCAGAACCAGAAATAAAAGATCCTTCCTTCCTCAATGCCCCTCCAGCACCCTCTACTGACAATGCTTAGCATCAAGCCTGTTGCAAAGCAGAGATGCTAGCGTGTTCACCCTACCCTCTATTGCAAAACAAGTAAGGAAAGGTGGGTTTTGGAGTTAGGCAGCAAAAGATTGATAACTAGCACATGTATTATGCAAATATAAAGTATTTTTCTGAACACTAATGTCAAGTATAGTTTCTGAGAATATGAGAATTTGTTTTTTTAGTATGGAGTTCTTAATGCCTTACCATATATGTGGAATTCTCTCCAGCCTTTCTCTAACTACCACATACACACTGCTTTTGTCCACCCAGATTTTCTCATAATATTCTTTTAGAGGGAGGAGGTGAATATTGAAAGAGGAAGTTGTTCACACAATTGTGAAATCAGCAAATCGTGACAATAGTGCTGCCCTCTCTGTGTTCTTGTCATGTGACTCCTACAGCTTTTCTAGGGACACTCTCTGCCCTTTAGATAGCTAAGGCCCCTTCCTCTGGGTCCACGCTCTTTGGGCTGTTCTCCCTGGGTTCTGCACCATTTCTGCCATGACTGCACTGAAATACACAGTCTTAGACCTTCCCACATTTGCCTGAAGTTTTAATGACCAACTCTGCCCAAAGGACTCAAATACATTCCTCCAGCCAGTTAGCTTTTCTCAGCTCCTGTACAATTGTCTTCTTGATGCTGAGCTTGAATGACTCAAAGCCACCTCACACTCAACACACCCAGATCAAACTCATGATTTATGCCACCACATTCACCATGAGTCTGGTGCTCTTTTTCAAAGAATGGTGTCTTGGGTTTACAATAACTTTCCCTCTCTTCACCTTTACCTGCAGTACTGTTTCCATTACAAAGTACCTGGAACTTATACCCTAAAGATCTCTTAAATTTGTTTACTTTTCTTTATCTTCTCTCTACAGATTTTTTTAAAGGAGGTAGTGGGGATTGAACCCAGGAACTCATACATGGGAAGCAGGACTCAACCACTGAGCTACATTCGCTTCCCTCTCTACTGATCTTGATTAAAACAACCAGAATTTTCTCATTTTACAGATGAGGAACCTGAGGCCCAGTAAAGGGAAACAAGTGGAAGAATTCAGTTCCCCTCTTCTGACTCTATGCTTAGCGTTCTTTTACTATAGCAGAGCAATCACCAATTTTTTTTTCTTTCTTTCTTCCAGTCATCATTGTTTTTGACAAATTAAAAACAATCAAACCAAGACTATAAAATACTGTATTAAAAAAAGAACCATCTCCTAAGTTTCCTCTTTGATAAATTCAGCTTTCTATGGATGACATTTTTCTTTTAATGGACTTTATCTGTGCTATGAGGGAAGGTAAACTTGAGAGCCTGCCTTCTGTTCAATGCTGCTTCAGTCAAGTAAGTTTAATTTAATGCAATAAACAGTCTTCAATAGCAGCCTGATGCTGTTGGTAATATTTAATCTGCCAAAATGCATTGTACATTGTCATTTGGATGCAAAGTAATTTATGGCTATAACTCCCTATGCATTTACATGAATAAATCACTCAATGTTTATAAAAGGGTATTATTGTGCCTTAATTTTTACTTAACTTTTTAAAAATTAATACAACTCTACATTCACATACATTTTAGATGAACCTTGCAATTAAAAAGTAAGAGATGGTGTGCTTGTGGGGGCGGGGGTATGGGAGGGAGAGAGAGAGAGAATGTGCTGTGTAAGACATCTCTGGAAAGATCTTAAATCATAGCAAATAATCAACTTATGTTCTGTGAACTTGTACTTAGTTTTTAAACAACCAAGTATTCAAAACAAATTATGTCAAGTGAGATGGATGAAAAAAACATTTTTTGTCAAATTGAGAGTTTAATAATAATAACAACAATAAACCCACAAAAAAGGTTATTTTTAAAGAGTAACCCAAAAGGAAATTATTCCAAAAACATTGAGTGTTGACAATGTCACAAAAAAAGTGTACTGTCCTTCAGTGTGATTTCTTTGAAGGAAACAATGCTTACTTGCATTTGTATGTTCTGTATATTTATTAGGAAATCAGTCTAATTTTAGCATGTCATTGACAGATGCACATTTGTTTTTGTTTATACATTTTTATATTCATTGAGTGAGAGAAAGAAATGATGATAATACTAACATTAAACACTTATTATGAGCTGTCATCATGTTCAGTGCTTTGAATCTCTCCTCTCATTTTTTCTAATGGGTGAGACCATAAAATGATGGTGTATTAGTCAGCCAAAGAGGTGCTGATGCAAAAATACCAGAAATCTGTTGGCTTTTATAAAGGGTATTTATTTTGGAGTAGAAGCTTATAGTTACCAGCCCATAAAGTATAAGTTACTTCCCTCACCAAAGTCTGTTGCCACGTGTTGGGGCAAGATGGCTGCCGATGTCTGCAAGGGTTCAGGCTTCTTGGGGTCCTCTCTTCTGGGGGTTCTGTTTCTTTCCAGGCTCAGCTGCTGTGCTTTCTCCACAAGGCCAGCTGTAGACTATCAGGCAAACAGCTCTGTCTCTCTTCCTGGGGTTTCTGCCAGATCTATTCCTCTATGTTTTTCTCCTGTGTGTTCACTTCCTGGGCTCCAGCTCAAAACTCAGCATCAGAACTCCAACTCACTCTTCTGCTATGTCATGTAGTTTTATCTGTGAGTCCCTACCCCCTTGGACTGACGTGGCCAATCAAAGCCCTAATCATAATTTAATCACGCCCAGATATAGACCAGTTTACAAACATAATCCAATATCTATTTTTGGAATTCCTAAACAATGCCAAAATGCTACAGATGGAATTGTAATTTTTCATTGACAGAGCAATTTTGATGAGTTGGAAGGTGTTGTGGTTTGAATGGTGTCCCCCAAAAGATATGTCCACCTGGACACTCAGAATGCCATCTTATTTGGAATAAGGGCCTTGTAGATATAATTAGGATAAAGATCTCAAGATGGTCTGATCCTGGATTAGAGTGGGACCAAAATCCAATAACTGGTGACCTTATAAAAGAAAAGGAGAGGGAGACTTGAAGCAGATACAAACAAGGGACAAGAGCACAGAAGATGGAGATGGGTCTCCAAGCTAGCCAAGGATTGCCTACGGCCCCCTGAAGCAAGGAGAGAGACATGGGATAAATTCTCCCTTAGAACTTCCAGAAGAAATCAACCTTGCTGACACCCTGACTTTAGACTTTTGGCCTCCAGAGCTGTGAAAGAAATTGTTTTTGTTATTTAAAGACACTAAATTCATGGTAATTTATTATGGCATCCTAGGAAACTGATATAGAAGGCTTATTTAAATCTAGGAAGAGCAGTCTTAATGAAGAATAATTTTAATACTTTGAATGTTTGTATTGAGAGTTAAATTGGACCAAAAATATGTGGTCAAGATGAGCTCTTTTGAGGACTATCTTAACGGACAGATTTTAATTTTGCAATGAGCAACACAATGGATCGGAGTACCTCCAAAGTGCTTGAAAATTGTGTGCCTGTCTTTCCCACATTAGTTTGTTTTATAGACCCTTTCTCGTGGACAGCAAAAAGGTAAACCTCAGCTCAGTCATTTTAACTTAGTGACAATTGAATTCATATATTTTGAAGGCTTTTTTGATGTCTTCACTATCGCAAATAAGACAATCTGTTTTCCCAGTGATTTGCTTAATCTCACACATTTGAAGGATATGTAAGAAATAGCCTTAAAAATCTTGTCAGCACTTTTCGAAGTGAGTTTTCCCACAGCAATAGTTCCTTTACATGTTAGGGTGTTAGTAACACATTGCCCCACAACTTAGTAGTTTTAAACAACAAAATTTATCATCTCATAGTATCTGTATCAGGAATCCTAGTATGTCTTACCTGGATCCTCTGACTAAAGTTTTCTCACAAGGCTGTAATCAAGGTGTCAGCTGGGACTGCAGGAGTCTTTTATTACTATTTTATTTTTTTATGACTGATTTATTTTTTTTTAATTATCAATTTTTAAAATTTATTTTTAAAGAAGCTTTAGATTACGTAAATGTTACATCAAAAACATAAGGGATTCCCATTTAACCTCACCCTCTCCTCCTCCCACACTTTCCCCCATTAACAACATCTATCCTTAGTGTGGTACATTTGTTACAATTGATGAATACATATTGAAGCATTGCTATTAAGCATGGTCTATAGTTTACATAATGGTTTGCACTTTGCACCACACAATTTAATAGGTTTGACAAAATGTATAATGACCTGTATCCATCATTGCTATGTCATGCAGAACAATTCCAATGTCCCAAAAATGCCCCATATTACTCCTATTCTTCCCTCTCCCTCCCCTCAGAACCTCTGGTGACCACTGCCTTTATATCAATGTTACATGTTCTTCCATTATTAGAATAATAATAATTCTACTTTAGTCCATAGTCGCTTCCCCCCTTATGTTTGTTCAATCCTCAATCTTGAGGATTTGGTCATGGTGATGCCTACTCTGCTTCCAACTGAGAGGGGCATTAGATCTCAGAAGGAGTCTTAAGGTTGTACTGAAGAAGAATCTGCTTTCGAGCTCACTCATGGGGTTGTTAGCAAGATTTAGTTTCTCACTGGCTGTTGGCCAGAGACCACCCTCAGTTCCTTGCCAAGTATATTGCCCTGTAGATCAGCTCACAACAGTACATGGCTTCATCAGACTGAGTAAGTCAGGAGGCAAAAGAAAGAGTTTTAGCAAGATGGAAGTCACAGCCTTTTATGACTTAACCTCAGAAGAAACATCCCATCACTTTTGCCATATTCTATTCATTAGCAACAAATTGTTACATCCAGAGCACAGTCTAGGGAAAGGGGTTTTGCATGGGTATGAATACCAGGAGGGGAGGACCATTGGAAGACACTTTAGAACCTGTCTAGCACAGGCTGTACTGTAAAGAGTTTGATAATCAATATATATAAATATATTGTGAGAGGTCAAAGTTAAAGTCGGGTTTATCACAGGACCTTTTTGTGTCTTGAACCTGCTAATTGTGCTGTGAATTTCCAGGTTGGAAGGGGAGTGAGGGAACAAGGAATATGATATGGCAGTGTTTCTCAAATCTGTTAGTCCACTGAATCCTTTTCCAAATGACATATTGAACTTTCTCAGAACATTTGGAGAATTCCTGCCCAATCTCTTCACTTGACAGACAAAGTTACTGAGGGCTGGAGAGGAACCATTGTCTGCAAAACCTGGGGTCAGTGCAAGTTTCTGAAGTTCTACGGCTCTTTGCAACTTCTTATGCTGCACTAGGTTTATTTATGCTACCACTACTATCACTTCTATTTGGTCATCTTCTATACCAGCTGTTGGCAACATAAGATATATAAGTGAAGAATAAAGTATGAGTTGATGTCACACCCCTTTAAGGGAACTGCTGTGAGCCAACCCTAAAGAGAATCAGACTCCAACTGGTGCTTTTCCTTGAGCCTTTATGGATATCAGAAGTGAGACTGTGGCCAATTCTGCCAGTTCTGTCCCTAGCCCCATCTCTTCTCCCTGGAGGAGTTGGAAAGTCACCAGAATTCCCTTCATGCCAAAAACATAGCTGTTAGGACCTTCATGTTACATCCTTAAAAGGTTGTCACCTCCTGCTAGAACATCTTGTCTCAGTGTTTTCACTTTATGCCCATTTCCCTTTTTTAAAAATGAGTCTTATACTATATTATGGCATTTCATATACATAAGGACAATATTACCTGGTTTTTTATTTGTTTGTTTGTTTTTTTAGGTTCCAGGGCTGGGGATTGAACTCTGAACCTCTTATGTGGGAAATCAGTGCTCAACTGAGCCACATCGGCTCCCCTAAGTTCATATTTTTGTTTGTTAGCTTGTTGCTGTTGTTGTTTTTAAGTCACCAGGACCTGAACCTGGGACCTCCCATGTGAGAAGCAGACGCTCAACCTCTTGAGCCACATCTGCTTGCCAACATTATGTTTTAACTTCTTGTTTAGGTCTTTAATTGTCAATGTACTTTGTCCTTCTCAAACAGAGGCCTTGATGTCATGGACTTTATCATGTGTGTCTGCATATCCCTTCCCAATACAGAGAGTACTATATCCTGTACAGGGTGGGAACTTTCTAAGTGGATTCTGGAGGATTGGTGGGTTGAGAAAAATATCTTGGGGGTGGGGATAAGCATGGTTGTTAATTGTTAGATCATAGTTAAATGTCTGAACATATTAAGAGAGTTCTTTTTTATTTTAACCTGAAAAGTATTCTTTTTCTCATTTCCTGACACTTGTGAAAAGTATTTTGTATGTCTCCAGCAGGGGAATGAAAGGGAGATTTAAATAGCTCGTATTTCTTTGAAGCCATGCCTGCTTCTTTGTGGTGCTTGTGAATTAGATTAAATTTGTCTTGAGTATACGTGTGTAAATTTTGTCTGTCCATGTGTCTGTGTTTCTTTCCTCCTCCTGACTCCTGAAATCTCATTAGCCATTCGTTCAGCAAAAGGAGGCTTATCAGAGACATAGTCTGATTCTTGCCAACCAAGTCACCAGGACTCTGGAAAAGGATGGTTCTTGATGGACTATTGCCTTATTTTGAATGTGGTAATTTGAAGGGTGTTGTTCTTGGCCTGGAATATACAAATGGATGAAGCATTAAAAACGGTGGTGAATTATGACACATGCTCCAGCTGCTTTTAAAATTCTTTATTCAATAATGGCTTTTGAAGGTGAGCAGATGTTTCCATTTGCCTACTTTGGTTCATGGCACGTTTAGTGATTGGTATTGTAGTCCGCACATTTCCATGTACTATATATCTCCTATGTTTCAATGCATTAGTGAAAGAGAGAAACTTATAATAAAAACATCAGATCCCTGGCAGCCAACAGTATGCCTGGAGCTCGTGGTGACTTCAGCATTATCAGAATGTTGATAGCATTGCATCTGTTGTGTCTGAAAAGTGCCAGGAAATGGTGCTAATTTATAACATAGGAGGAGAAAGGTGAAGAAAGATATGGTGATGAAAAATAGTACACAGTAGGAGATAGTCGATTAAATAGTAATTTGTTAAGTTTTATTCACACCATATAACAGAACGCTGTCACAAGCTTCTGGTTTGGTCTATAAATCAACTACATATGTTGCTCATCTACACTTCATGTGGAAACAGAGGACTGTGTTAAATAGGGCCTTTCTCTTTTCTCTTACAAAATGATAATTTTTTGCTTGTTTCTTTTTGAGTTTTTGTATTTCTAAGGGTTATATGGTCCAGTGCAAGAATACAAGTTCAATAATAAAATAAAATAAAGCCTCTGGTAGAATCAG
>JAQZBX010012989.1:0-40471 GCA_029593785.1 Cabassous unicinctus
TTTAAAAAAGAGTAAGTGAAGCTCATAGAACCCTGGTTGCTCCTTCCTATACACCTTCCTAGGCACTGTATAGAGCTACCCTGTCCTCCTATTGTTGGATCCTCTTCCTGTTCCAGTAAGAGTAGAGTAAACACTATGTGCATACTGTGGTGCCTCTATATTGGTAGCTTTCTCTTTGGTGGCAACATGAAAGTCTCAAACAGGAAACTCATCTTTGGCTAAGACTCTTAAATCTTGTCCTTCAGGCAGAAGCAGCTTGCTGACAGCTACAGCAGTATAAAAAATAATTAAGTCAAAGTGGCCTGGCACAAAGGACTACATGCTTTTAATTACACAAAAGAGCACCCAGGTGGGGGAGAAAGTCTATTCCATAGGTAGTAAAGGACACATTCACTTTCTTATAAACGGGGGAATTTCTAAGGCCATGAGCAAACATAAACCCAGGACAAGATGAAGGCTCAAAAAAGACTGAATGAACCCTGTACTTCACATTCACCTTGGGCAGAACTTCTTATGGGAAGGCTAAACTCTGAAAGAGAGCATTGGTCAAGCAGAGTCATTTTGCAAAGACTGTGAAAGGTACTTTAACATTGGTTTGCTTGTTTTTGTAAGCTTCTGGAACTCAAGGACATCTCTGCCATATCGCTAGCTGAATACAAACTTAAGAAACAGACAACTCAGAGACTAAATCCAAGAGTTAACATGTTAAAATATTAACATGTACAGTGTGCAATAAAATATCATAAGACAAACAAAGAAATAGGAAATGATGGCCCATCCAAAGGAATAGAATAAAAATTTAGAAACAATCAACAAAAAAACCAGATTTTTGACATAAGAGACAAAGACTTTAAAAAAAAACTACAATATGTTTAATGAGATAAAGGAAAATACATGAAAAAACTACAAGACATCAGAAAAAAAATGAATGAACATTATATGAATCTCAATAAAAAGGTAAACATTTTAAAAATGAACAAAACAGAAATACCAGAGTTGAAGACCATAACAACTGAAATGAAAAATTCCCTCGAAGATTTCGAGGGAAGATTGCAATTGTCAGGAGAATGAATCAGTGGACACAAAGACAAGATAATTGAAAGATTCAGGATGAGGAACAGAATGAAAAAAGAATTTTAAAAAGTGAACAGATTCTAAGATATCTGGGAGACAGTGATAAAAGGGTCAATCAACAAAAAGACATAACAATTTAAAAAGTATATGCACCTAATGGCAGAGCCCCAAAACATACAAAGCAAATATTGACAGATCTGAAGGGAGAAATAGACAGTTCTACATTAATAGTAGGAGACTTTATGACACCACCTTTGATAATGGATACATGGTCTAGCCAGAAGATATTAAGAAACTAGAATATATGAACACTACCCTAATCCAACTAGACCTAATAGACATACATAGACTACTTCACCCAATAGCAGCAGAATACACATCCATCTCTAGTGCACATGAATCATTCTCCAAGATAGACCATATATTTGGTCACAAAACAAGTTTCAATAAATTAAAAAAAAAATAGAAATTATACAATGTATCTTCTCTTACCACAATGGAGTGAAGCCAGAGAGATATCTGGAAAATATACAAATATGTGGAAATTAAGGAATGTACTCTTAACCAACAAATGGGTAGAAAGAAAGAATCACAAAAGAAATTAGCAAATATCTTAGGCAAACTACAAAGAAAACACAACACACCAAAACTTACGAAATTCAGCAAAATTTCTGAGTGGGAAAATTATGGCTCTAAATGTTCACATTTAAAAAGAGGAACTATCTCAAATCAGAGAACTAACCTTACAGCTGAAGGATCTAGGAAAAGAAGAGCAGACTAAACCTAAAATGAGAGAAGAAAGGAAATAAAGATTACAGAAAAGATGACTCAAATAGAGAAAATTGAAATGGACAAATTTCTAGAAACACCTAGAAATACCCTGTATTAAGAAGAAATAAGATTGCCATGTGGCAAGGCAAACTGGTGGCTTTCCATCTGGGTCTTGCCTTCTCCTAAAGCCCCTTTCTCCCAGGGCTCAGCTATGGGTGATCAAGTATATGGCAGGGCTTGACTATTCAGCCTTGAGCAACTCCATGGGCCTAACCTCTTGTGTGCCTCTTTCTGTGCCTCTGTGCTCCACTGATTCGAACATTTAGCCTCTCTCAGGCCCTCTGGGCTTCCTTTTCTTTCTGTGACTCTAGGTCGTCCTCTCTCTCATGTGGCAGGGTCAAAATGGTAGCTTCCTTTCTCTCTGTGTTGCTGCTTACAGTTCTCAGTTTATGTAAGACTCTACTAAAGGGCAGCGACTGAACTTTGGTCATGCCTCACTGACATAGTCCAATCAAAGGCCCTAAAGCAATCTAATAAAAAGTGATCTAATTAAAGATCCCTTAACTGAATGTAATGCAATCAATGTGTCTCGCATCCATAGGAATGAATTAGTTTTAAGAGCATGATCTTTACTGGGATTCACAAAAAAACTTCAAACTATCATACCTGTTATAACCTGTATTCTAGTTTACTTCTATATATTCACATTAGTTAGATCATACAATGTTTCTGCTTTTATGTCTGGCTTATTTCACTCAACATGTTGTCTTCACATTTCATCCATGTTGTCACATGTTTCAGAACTTCATTGTATTTTACAGAGGAATAAAAATCAATTGTATGCATATACCACATTTTGGTTATCTATTTATGGGTTGGTGGACACTTGTTTTGTTTCCATCTTTTGGCAGTTGTTAATAATGCCACTATGAGCATTGGTGTACACGTCTTTGCCTTCAAGATTTTTAGGTGTATACCTCCTGGTGGGATTGCTGTGTTATATGGTAGTTCTATACTCAGATTTCTGAGGAACCAACAAACTGTCTTCCTCTGCGGCTGAACCATTTTACATTGCCACCAGCAATGAATGAGTGCTCATGTTTCTACACATCTTCTCCAACACTTGTAATATTCCATCTTTTAAATTTCCTTTTCTGTCTTATTTCCAAACTCTAATACTTACGCTTCCTGGAATCCATTCCCAAATCATGTTCTTCATATTTTCTCTCAAACACAGAAATTTATGAAATGATGCAGAATCACTGTGGCTAGGATGATAAGAAAGAGTAATTTATAGCTGAGGGCAGACATTATTTGTTCCCTCAGTTATTTATTCATCATTCATCATCATTTACTTGCTAAGAGCCTGCAATGTGCCCATAACTAAAATAGACTGGTGACCATTCATTGGATGCTCTCAAATAATGAAACATCAGGCCTTTTAAAAGCTGATCCTCTATGGCATATGAATATGTTCAAGTGGTCATGGGCCACTGTCTCAGTGGGTAGAGTCTCACACAAAAACTGGAAGAATATTGAATTCCCATCCTTCTACATTCTCGAACAGAGCAGCAAGTATCCCCTGAGTACATGAGCAATGCCTAGCAAAGGAGGACAGACCATTATTCCAGGCCTTTGATTTTGATGGTTGTACTTATGAACCTTTTCTTGTGAAAATTGAAACTTAGCCAAGCATTGTATATTGCCTAAGAGTTACCTCCTGAATGCCTCCTTGTTGGTCACATTTGGTCTCTGTAAGCCAAACTAAGCATATAAATGCACTACCTTCCCACCAGGGTGGGACATGACACCCAGGGATGAGCCTCCCTGGAACTGAGGGATTATTACCAAGCACTGACTAGTGATGAATCTGGCAAAAGACCTTGACCAAAAGGGGGAAATAGTAAATACAAATGAAATTTTATGGCCAAGAGGCTTCAAAGTGAGTCGGGAGGTTGTTCTAGAGGTTATGCTTATGCACGTCTCAGCAGGATATCATTGACTGCCACAGTAAGCAGTGCCTCAAACAGTGGGGCTTCTGAGGGCCCTAGAGACATCTAGACACTATAAGCAGGGCAGACAAGCTGAAGAGTAAGCCCCTGTCAGTGGAACTTACTTTGGAATTTATGTTCCCCAGTTTAAGAGTTAGACTCATCTATACTTTCCTTATGCATGACTCTTCTGCCCCTTTTATTTGAACCTATAATTAGCACTATACTTGTTAAATTTATGTCCTAGAGACTTAAATCTTTGGTCTGTGTATGTGCTGGTTGAGCCCTGAATCTCAGCAGAGTTGCAACACCTACTCACTAGTTCATTGCACTCACCCAGGACAACTAACAAAATGTTGATGATGGACAATGTCCATCCCAGGAAGTAGAGAATGTCTGTAACTGCAAACCATACAGTTCCATCCATCTGCCCCATGAGCTCTAAGTCCTCACTCAATTGGAGACAGGGTGGGCATTACCATCTCAAAATCCTTAAGATTGAGGAATGAACAAACATAAGAGTGGAAAGTAAGTATGGACTAAAGTAGACTTATGATTATTCTAGCAATGGAAAAACTGTATCATTGATATAAAGGTAGTGGCCACCAGAGGCTCTGAGGGGAGGGAGAGAGAAGAATAGGTGCACAGGGGGGCTTTTTGGGGACATTGGAATTGTCCTGCATGACATTGCAATGATGGATACAGGCCATTATACATTTTGTCAAAACCTATAAAATTGTGTGGGGCAAAGTGTAAACTGTAATGTAAACTATAGTCCTTGGCCAGTACAATGCTTAAGTATGTGTTCATCAATTATAGTAAATGTACCACTCTAACGAAAGATGTTGTTAACATTGGAAATTGTAGTAGGGAGAGGGGATGGGGGTATATGGGAATCCCCTGTATTTTTGATATAACATTTATGTAATCTAAAGCTTCTTTAAAAAGAATTGGATTTAAACAAATGAAACAGTGAATACCAAAAAGAAAAAAATCTGATCCTATTTCCAGTATTTTTCTTCTTGTCTTAGGAATCAAGCCCTAAATATACAGGAAGAATAAGTTGGATTTGCTAAAATTTCATTTGTAAATGGTGGAAGTTTTAAAATTAAGTACAGGGCAGTGCCAAAACAGGATCCTGTAAGGAATACTATTTTTGTTTCATATGCAAAGGGAAATCATTGTCATATGGATTCTCTACAATCAGCCAATAAATGTCACATGGTGAATTCTTTTTTTGGGTGGATTCCCTGAGTTTAAGATGCTCCACAAGTACAAGGCGTTATGTTCTCCAATCTTACTAAGCTTTTTCTTTAAAAATCACCCAGTTTTTGTTTTAAGTGGTATGTAGGAGGGTTTTAGAAAACACATTTTATTCCCACTCTCTTGCTCCGTACCCACAGTGCCATCTGGCATGAGGTACTGCCTCCCTAATTGACACTAATGACTGGGAGATCCATTGCAAATTACTGAATTTTACAGATTAGCAACATGATTAGAAAAATCAAGGAGTCTGCCTTGAACTAATATACTTTGTTGAGAACTAAGAAAAAATATTTAAACACGTTATTAGCGTTTAGGCTTTTAATATAAATAGATAATTTATAGAAGCTGACAATACCATTAGGGAACACTGGAACATAAAGTTCTGTGGAAGAAATTAGTTGCATTTTAAAAAGAAAATGTTCTCATATTTTATGCTTTATGTGAACTCTACCAATAGACACATAGTACATGAACTGTGGTTACCATAGAATCATCTCATAAGAATCTTAGAGGTCATCTAGTACCATTTGTTCTGATGCAGGAAATAGAGATTATCTGTGTATGTGTGCCTCTTTATGTTGTCTCTTATTGCTTTATAATAACACTGCTTATGTTAATGGAAATTTAGTGGTTTGTAAACATTTTAAATGTCAGCTGTTTTGGTTCTTCATGTTTTTATTCTTAATTCCCATTCCTCTGTTATCTTTGCTCTTTATTGGGCAACAAAATCTTGTGCTCCTTCCCACACACCAGTGTAAATAGTTTTACACACATAACCAACAGATGCATGCAACTTTCTTAGGCCCAGCTGTGTATGCTTTTTGCATCCTTCAGGGATTCAGTCATCAAGGCAGGGGACAGATCCTGAGGGAGAAACAGAAAGAGATAGGTAGGGAGGTAGAGAGAGAGAGGATGAATGTGGTGGAATCATGCGCAAAAATTTTTTCTTCGTTTAATATTTTAATATACTGTATTTTGAAATATCATAATAGTATTAGTAGCTTCTTTTCAAACCAAAAAATACTTTGAAATCAAGCTAAAGTTGAAATGTGAAGATATTGTTACTCTGACCTGGCTACTTATCTGATCACAAGAAACCTGGACTAAAAAAGGTCACAGTGCCATTTACTTCACTGAGATAAAGTGATAAGCCAGTAGGAGGTGGATCCCCAGCAGAGGAGCCAAGAAGTGACCATATGTGCTCTCTCCAGCTGGAAATTTCACTATAAAACATACTCACTTGCATGTGATTCCAAGTTAATGCTTTTGGAACTAGAAGCAGGAGGCACTAAGGAGGTTTATCTCATTCACTGTCTCATTGAGTTAAGAGAAATAATGTCATCTGTTGCTTAAAAACAAATAGGAAGTAATTTAAGCTATTATTTATTTTTCTAACTCAACTATTTGGTTCTTTAAAATATATATCCTAGAAAATTAAAATAAAAAATATAAAAGCAATTATGAAATTTAATTTATTCTGGTATGCTTATGACTCAATACACATATATTAAACATACTATAAGACATTAAGATAGAATGCAAATACATGACAAAATTTTGCTTTTTTCTTTTTACTGAATCTTTTCTATTCAAGTTCTGCTTAACATTGTCATTTATCACTGAACAAATTGGAAAAGATGAAAAGAGATTATTTGGGTCTTTATCATAAGATATTATGTGGATTTATCTTTTTTCTTTCATAGTAATTTCTTTAGAGTATTTTTACTAATGTTGTTTTATCTTTTTTTAACAGTGTCAATATTTTTTGCTTGAAGGCTATTCTGGACTGGAAATGTCCTGAAACTTGACATTCCTTAAGGATTGTAGATTATGAAATGTGTCTTAGTCACTGAATGGATTATACTTAAAATAACTAAATACTCACAGATATTTCCAGCAAATGAGTATGCTTAGATTTATTAAAATTCATCCAGAGGAAAATTTTGATAAATATGCATGATTCATTCATGCTCCCTCAAAACAAAACAAAATAAAACCAAAGGCAATCCATTTTTTTTGAGCACTTCATATGTGCAAGGCTCTGCAACAGTAGGAAAAATCAATCTGCATAAGAATGGCTAGGATAATCAATTTTTCCTATGGTTCCCTAGCATAAAATATATCTAATTCATGAAATCTGCCTTTTTGTTTTGTTTTGTTTATGTTGGTTCAAGTCACTGAAAGAATTGGTAAGAACACAACACAAAAGAGGGGCTAATTGCCTAAGTTTGCATCAGAAATGCTTGACAAGCTACAGAGTCCTTAAAAATGATGGTAGATAAAAACATGCAATATATTTGCAGGAAAGACAAAGGAGTCATCAATGGGCCAGTCAATAAAATGAAAAAGACATAGTGAATAGAGAAAAGTCCTCATCTCTTGGTTAAGGAAAATATTCTCTTGATATGAATAGATAAGTAGGTAAAGGAAAGGAATCGTACTGAATTTTGTTTTGGTATTCCTGTCTGTTATTGCTGCAGTGGAAAGCAGTCATTTCTAAGAACTTGAGAGGTATTTCTCAGCAGTCACCATAATGTTTATCCTCAGGGATTTGGGTCCAACAACTCCAGCAACTAAATTGGCTTAAAGACATTTCATCTCAAAAGGTCTCTGTCATGTTCAAAAAGAGCAAATCATCCTTAATTTACTGTTTAAATTGAAAGTGTAAGACAGTAGGCCATTAACTTGAGGTCTCCACTCCAGTCACATTGTACAATTGCATGGAAATGCCCTGGTTAGTATGACAAGTGTGTAACAACACTTTGTGCTGCTGCTTTAAAATATTAATCATTCTCTTTGTAGAGCTTTATCTGGAAGATGGTATGCAAGTGAAGGAACATTATCAGAAATGCAGGTGATAGTAGGGGCATTCCATTTGAGCCTTAGGTAGCATTCTAAGCATGGGGTTAAAATCCAGCCCACGGAAAGACTATAATTATTGTATAATCAGGTGACTCTGTACTTATGCAAGCTCCATTGCTTTTGTTCTACTCAGACTCTCTAATCTAGCCATATATTACCCCCATTTCAAAGATGAAAACACCAAGACACATATTTCTTTTTGGTATAACTTGGCACATTGATATTCTTAGTAAAACAGAATCAAAATTGAAGTGGAAGATAAATCATTAAGGGAGACACTGCAGTTAGTTTCTGAGCCAGGCTAATAACTTTGAGAACTTGAGTCTTGGTATTTTGCTTATTCCATCAAATCATACTGGTTCTTTCTTTCAATCAGTCATTGCTTTTTCTAAAAGGTCTGTGTTCTAGTTCAAGATGTTGGCTAGTTCATTCCTCAGTCTTGATTTGGGCTAGGTTTGGGCTCATGTCCGTTCTGACTGCTTCAGGATGAGAGGGGACATAGTTATTATGGGGCAGATGGAAGGAATTGTTTTGCTTGCAGTTGTAGATACTCCTTGTTTTTTGGGAAGGGACTTGTCCATTACCATCGTTTTGTTAGTTGTCCAGGCCAAGCCCGAAGAACTGGAGAGTAGGAGTTGGCCGCAACTCTGCTGGGATTCAGGGCTCAACAGGCATATGAACAATCCAAAGAGTTAAGTCTCTGGGATATATATTTAGCAGGTATATTGAAAATTATAGGGCTCAATACAAGGAATAGAAGAATCATGAGTAGAGGAATTATAAATGAGTCTAACTATATTATATTGAGGAATAGATTATTTTACATTCCCAAATAGGGCCCACAGAGGGGCTGTTAATTTCATGAGGCTATGTGCCTTGCCTATATGTCCAGAAATCCCTAAAGCCCTGGGGAGCCCTCTTGTTTGAGGCTTTGTTTACTGTGGCAGTTAGTGAAATCTGCCTGAAATCTGCATAAGCGTGATCTCTGGAATGACCTCCCCACTTACTTTGAAATCTCTTAGCCATAAAAACTCTTTTGTATTTAATGTTTCTCTTTTTGGTCAAGTCTTTTTCTAAATGCATTTCTGGTTAGTAATGGTAATAATCCCTAGGTGCTAGGAAGGCTCATCCCTGGGAGTCATGTCCCATGTTGGGGGCAAGCTAGTGAGTTTATTTCCTGAATTTGGCTTAGGGAGAGGCCACATTTGAGTAACATGGAGGTTTTCTGGAGATAACTCATAGGCATTAATTATCATTAGGCAAAGTTTCATATTTAAGTACAAGCATTAAGATCAAGAACTTGGCATGATGACAGGTTTTCTTATATTAGGTACAACTTACATATTCCAGAGATTTTTACCATTTTACCTGAGAAAGTAGCAGGATTTCCCCAGGAAGGAAATTTAATATTTTGTTAGCCAATATTTGGGCCTCTATCTATCCAGAAAACATACCTATGACACCATGAATACATTCATATCCCCTGGAAGTATGCTTTAGGTGCATTTTCTGCATACATTGCCCCACTATCAACACCTGTACTAGTGACATACCTTTATTATAGATATTGAAAAAAAATTCTTATATTTGTATTCTTATCCACAATCCTTGGACACCTCAGAGTTCACTGAGTTATACAGTCACCCATTTTATCCTCTTGCTTTCTCTCTAGCATCATGGATGACCCAAAACTTCCCCTTTCAACCACATTCACGCTCACACTTCAGCGCTGTTAGCTATACTTATATCTCAGTGCCACCATCACCTCCGTCCATTTCCAAACCATTATAATCACCTAATTATAAATTCAGCACAGGTTAAGCTCACCAATCTCTACTCTCCTTCTATCTCCTGGTAAGTTATCTTGGAGACCATCTCTATGAGTCTGCTCACTATTGTTAGTTAATATCAATGAGATCATGAAATATTTGTTCTTTTGTGTCTGGCTTATTTCACTCAACATAAGGTCCTCAAGTTTCATCCATGTTGTCACATGTGTCAGCACTTCATTCCCTCTTACAGCAGCATAGTATTCCATCATATGTATCTATCACATTTTGTTTATCCATTTATCTGTTGATGGGCACCTGGTGTTGCAGTTTGATATTATTTATGAATTCCAAAAATAGAATATTGGATTATGTTTATAAACTGGTCTGTTCCTCTGGGTGTATTAGATTGTATTAAATGCAGAGTTTCACTTTTACCTGATTAAATAATGATTAAGGCTTTGATTGGGCCATGTCAGTAAGACGTGGTGGTGGTGATAACTCACAGAGAAAACCACATGGCAGAACAGGGAGTCTTGAGTTTTGATGTTGGAGTTTTGATCCTGGAGCCTGGGAAGTAAGCACACAGAGAAGCAGATATGTCAGGAAAGAAAGAAGACTCCATTAGACAAGGCAGAGGCCCAGGAAAAGAGATGAGCTGTTCACCTGACTATTTACAGCTGGCCTTGTGGAGAGAGCAGAAGAGCTGAACCTGGAGAGAAACAAGCCCTGGAAGAGAGACAAGAATTGTCCCAGCCTGTGGCTGAGATTGGAAGAAGCTGGGACCACAGAGCCTTGGGAGGAGGATGAAAACCGAACTCTCACAGACATCATCTGCCATCTTGCGTCAACACGTGGCAACAGACTCGGTGAGAAAATACCTCTTACGGTACCTTGAGTTGGACTCTTCAGGGCCTTGTGATTGGAAGCTTCTATCCCAAATAAATACCCTTGATAAAAACCAACCAATTTCTGGTATTTTACATTAGCACCCCTTTGACTGACTAAAATAACTGGTTTGTTTCCATCTTTTGGCAATTATGAATAATGCTGCTATGAACATTCATGTGCATATATCTGTTCAGGTTCTGGGTTTCAAATCTTCTGAATTGAAATGCTTTTTTTTTCCTTTTCTTTTTTTTCCCTAAAATCAATGTGTTGTACCTACACTTAGTGTTAAGTGAAAAATATTCCATTTAAAGAAACCTAAACAAACAAAAAAAAAACAGGTAAACTTCAAGAAGTTCTCAAATGTTGTGGGCTGAAGTGCTTGGGGGCTATGTGGCAGTGGGGTGGGGGCACCCACCAGGACCACCCATCTGGTCACACAAGCTGCCATGAACCCTGTTCAGGTTTGGCAGAGGGATCCCCGAGGTGCTCAGTAGGGCCACTAACCCTGCCTACCCCTTTCACAACTGGCTCTGGCAGGGATACCCACAGGAGTGGCCAGAGGTGAGGACAACTACTCTCTTCTGGGTCTTCAGCCACCACCAGGGCATGCCTAGCCCCAGAGGATGCTCAAGGCCATCCACCTCATGTCTGCCCTGCATCTTTGGGGAGGCTGGATCCTGGTCCCTGGGGTCCAGCTTTCCTCCCTTTCCCCAGAAGCCAGTGTGAGGGCATAGCTGGGGAGGACAGGTGGCCTCTCCCCACAGTCCTGCTCAGGATAGGGCATCAGGTGCTCCTCGGGCACCCTCTTTCATCCTCTCCTGTGGCAGGCCATGACTCAGCAGCCAGTCCAGCAGGCCCTTGCATGTGGGGTTGGGCCCCAGCAGGAACTTGGTGCAGCCTGGTTGGCCCTGGCACTAGAGCAGGCCCACGTCTGCAACAGTTTGGATCTTTATCACCTCCGACAGCACAGTCATGTCCTTGACTGGTAGGCTGACCAGAGAGAATTGCAGCTCCGTGGGGGTGGCCATCAGCAGGTGCCCTTGCAGATCCCGGGAGAAAGACACATCCTTGGGCATGGGCTCCGGTAAGCAGGTGGTGGGCAGCTAGTGGCAGAACCAGTTAATCAGGCTGAGCTCACGTACCAGCTGGAGGTCCTCCTCCATGGTGGCCCACTGCTGGAAGGGCAGTTCATGGCTTCAAACTGCAGGAAGGATGGCCAGCCATGGCACCAAGAGGCCAACAGTGTGGCCAGCAGTGTCTGGCAGCTGCCCTGCAGGACCATTCAGTAGTAGTTGAAGTCAGCGTCTGGGTGAGGTCACCCAGGAGTGCCAGCTCACCAGAGCTCAGCTCCAGGGCCAGGCTGCCCTGGTTGTACCGGCACAGGATCCAGTTGTTCATCTGCTCCTTGGGGTTCTGCCAGAAGTGCTGCAAAATGGCCAGCAGCTCAGTATAAGTGTAGTAGTGGTCCCTCTGGGGCCATTGGGGTGGCACCGTTGAGTGCTTGGCGATGGCTTTGCTGGCCCCAGGCGAAGATCTGGGTGGCCAGGCCTTCCCACTACTGGAGCCACCACTAAGGTGGGAGTAGCTGAGTGGTCTTTCGTTTTGACACTTAGTAGTGAGATTGGTGGATCACATGGCATTTCTATACTTGGCTTCCTGAGGAGCTGGCCAAGGTATCTTCCACAGAGGCTGCACCATTCTACATTCCCACTAGCAGTGAATGAATGCTCCTATTTCTATACATCCTCTCCAACACCTGTAGTTGTCTTTTTTTTTTTTTTTAATGGCAGCCAATATAGTAAGTGTGAAATGATATCTCATTATAGTTTTGGTTTGCATTTCCCTAATAGCTAGTGATGTTGAGCATATCTTCATGTGCTTTTTAGCCATTTCTATTTCCTCTTTAGAAAAATGTCTGTTCAAGTCTCTTTCCCATTTTTTAAAATGGGTTTTTGGTCTTTTTATTATTGAGTTGTAGGATTTATATATGCTGGATATTATATCTGTGTCAGATATGTGGTTTCCAAATATTTTCTCCCATTGGGTAGGCTGTCCTTTCACTTTCTTGACAAACTCCTTTGATGCACACCAGTTTTTAATTTTGATGATATCCCATTTATTTACTTTTTCTTTAATTGCTCACGCTTTGGGTGCAAAGTTTATGAAACCATTGCCTACCACAAGATCTTGTAGATGCTTCCCTACATTATCTTCTAGGAGCTAGCTCTTAATTTAAGTTTTTGATTCATCTTGAGTTAATTTATGTATAGGGCATGAGGTATGGGTCCTCTTTCATTCTTTTGTATAAGAATATTCAGTTCTCCCAGCACCATTTGTTGAAGAGGCTATTCTGTCCCCGTTGAGTGGACTAGGCAGCCTTGTCAAATATCAGTTGGCTATAGATGTGCAAGTCTATTTCTGAACTCTCAATTTGGTTCCATTGGTCAAATTGTCTATCCTTGTGCCAATACCATGCAACTTTGGCCACTATAGCTTTGTAGTTTGCTTTAAAGTCAAGTAGCTTGAGTCCTCAAACTTTGGTTTTATTTTTCAAGATGTTTTTTGGCTTTTGGGGCCTTTACCATTCCAAATATATTTGATAATTGGCTTTTCCAGCACTGTAAAAAAGGTTGTAGAATTGACATCTTAATGATATTTAGTCTTCCAATCCATGGGATAACTTTCTACTTATTTAGATCTTCTTTGATTTCTTTTAGCAATATAGTATAGTTTTCTGTGTACAAGTCCTTTACATCTTTAGTTAAGTTTATTCCTAGATATTTGATTCTTATTTGCTATCATAAATGGAATTATTTTTCTTTATTTCCTCCTCAGATTGGTCATTACTAGTGTAAAGAAACAGTATTGATTTTTAAAAAATATTTAAACTTTTTATTTTGAAATACTTTCAAACATACAGGACAGTTGCAAAAAATAAAGCACACTGCATACATAAAACTGCAACTTACCCCTATCCCCCAGCTACTCAGATCCATCAATTTTTACATTTTGCCACATTTGCTGTATCATTCCTTCTGCCTATCCATCAACCTATCAATACTTTTATTTATCTATCCATCTGTCTATTTATGAATACTGAACTCTTGAGTGTAGGTTGAATACATCATATTCCTTGTACAATTAATACTGCCATGTACATTTCCTAGGAACAAGGATATTCACTTATGCATCTATCTTAAATGCAGTTAATAAGTTCAAGAAATTTAACATTGATATAAAACTTATAGCTTATATTCTGCTTTTCATATGTCCCAATAATGTCCCTTAGAGCCTTCTCTCCTCCTTTGTTAGATCCCATCCAGGATCATGTATTGCATTTAATTGTCACTGTCTCTTCGGTTGCTTTTTCTTTTTAATTGTGGGAACATATATACAGCATAAACTTTCTCATCTCAACCACTCCCAAGCATATCATTCAGTGGGATCAATCACATTTCTTATGCTGCAGTATCCGCACTCCTTTTTCTAAACTTTCCCATCTTACCATAGAGAAACCCTACACCCATTTTGTATTAACACTCCATTTCCCTTGCCCCATGCCCCTGGCAACTTGTTTTCTTTTTTCTGTCTATATGAACTTGCATATTTTCTGTGTAGGTGGGCCTTAAATTTAACATTCTAAACCTATAAAAAATCTCCTTTGCTTTGATACCAAATTTACTTCAACAGTATATACAAACTATGTTCTTACACCTCTCTTTCTTCCCACCTTTATGTAGTTCTTGTCATAACCCACTAATTTATCATTACATGTTATATATTTGACTTTTAGATCCTGTGGAACTAAAAAGTGGAATTACAAACAAACAAAAATACAAAAGTACTGGCATTTATAATCACCCCTGTAATTACCCTTACCAGAGATCTTTATTTCTTCATGTGGCTTCAATATATTGTCTATAGTCCTTTCCTTTCAACTTGCAGAACTCTCTTAAGCATCTCTTGTAGGGCTGGTTTAGTGATGACAAACTTCCTCAACTTTTGTTTATCTGGGAATGTCTTAAACTCACCCTCATTTTTCAAAGACAGTTTTGCCAGCAATAGAATTCTTGGTTGGCAGTTTTTTCCTTTCAGTACTTTAAATATGTCCTCCCACTACTTTATTGCTTCCATATCCCACCACTTTACAGAACTCATTTATCAGTTCTAATAGCTTTATTGTAGATTTTTCGGAATTTTCTATATATATGATCATGTCATCTGAAAATAGTGAAAGTTTTACTTCTTCCTTTCCAAATTGGATGCCTTTTATATTTTTTTCTTGCCTAAGTGCTCTACAAGTACTTCTAACACAATGTTGAATAAAAGTGGTGACAGTAGGGATCTTTGTTTTGTTCCAGATCTTAGAGAGAAAACCTTTAGCATTTCACTGTTGAGTATGATGTTAGCTGTGGGTTTTTCATATATGCCCTTTATCATGTTGAGAACGTTTATTCTATCTTTCCAAGTTTTTATCAAGAAAAGATGCTTAATTTTGTTGAATGCCTTTTCTGCATCAACAGAGATGGTCATTTAATTTTTTCCCCTCCTTCAATCTGTTAATGTGATGCATTACATTAAATGATTTTCTTATGTTGAACCATCTTTGCATACCTGGAATAAAATCTACCTGATCATGGTATATAATTCATTTGATGTGTTGTTGGATTCTATTTGCAAGTACTTTCTTGAGAATCTTTGCATCTAAGTTCATTAGAGAGTTTGGTCTGTAATTTTCTTTTCTTGTAGTGTCTTAATGTGGCTTTGGTATTAGGGTGATGTTGACTTCCTAGAATGAGTTAGGTAATATTCCCTTCTCTTCAATTTTTTGGAAGACTTTAAGCAATATTGTTATTAGTTCTATTTGGAATGATTGGTAGAATTCACCTGTGAAGCTGTAAGGGTGGAGTGTAACAACAGACCAAAGTAAATTTATTGTTATTGTAGTTATTATGTTGTATTAACAGAAGAACTTGCAACATTAATATAAATCTAGTGTTTTCCAGGGGTTCAGAGGGGAAGGGCAGAGAAGAATAGGTGGAACACAGGACATTTTTAAGGCAGTGAAATTGTTCTGTATAATAATGCAATGACAGGTACATGATGTTATACATTTGTCAATGCCTATAAAACTATACAGCACAGTTTAAATGATAATGTAAACTATAGACTTTGATCAGTAGCAATACTTCAATATTGGTACATCAAGTGTAACAAATGTACCATACGAACGTAAGATGTTAATAATAGGGGAAACTATATGAGTATGTGTGTGTGTGGGGGGGGTGGGTTCTATGGGAATTTCTATACTTCGGGTGTAATTTTTTGGTAAATTTAAAACTCTGCTAAAAATAAAGTTTATCATTACTAGAAAAAAAAATGTTAGCTAGAACATGGTTTCTGAAGCAATGTGGACATAAATTGGACTCACGGCAAAACATGATAGCCGTAAGGAGCACATGGCTCCAGAGTGACCACCTGCCCAGAGGCATCTTCTTTAATTAAACTTTATATCAGTGCCAATTTTGTTACCACACCTGATGAAGCAAAGCTGAAAAATAAAGTTACTGTTGACCAAAAAAGATGCTTGTGGGGCATTGTGAGGTTCCCTGGAGTAATAGTCTGTTTGCCATCCTGTCTCAGCAGTTTCTAGCATTTGCAATATTGGCCACATAGACTATTGCTATAGGTTTGGCTCCATCAATGGTTCCAAATAAATCACTCTTTAGAGAAGAGTAGAGAACGTGTCCTAAGAAAGTGGGTACAAGCTTGACAGTGAGTTATCCTAGTTATTGGGACTTCTTTGGCCTTGAGAACTAGCTCTTGGTGACCAAACCTCTAATTTCCCAGTGACCTTTGGAATAGAGGCAATCATGTAGTCTGCAGTTTCAGTTATCAATTGGCTTTGTTTGGCACTTTTCTTAACCTCTCTGAGACTCATTTGCTTTATAGATAAAAAGACATACCATAAAATCCACCCTCCAAGGTTACTTTGAAGGCTCAATATTATAATGCTCCTGGCATGGTCTCTGATATAGCGGAACTCAATAATTACTTTACTTTACTGCCTTCTCTTTTTAGTTGCAATGACTGTACCTGAGTCTGAATGTGTGCAGTGGTAGCAGAGACTATGTTTTATTTCAGTTATATCTCCAGTTCCCAGGAGAGTGCATGGAAAATAGTTGCTTGAGATGAAATGCTGCAACTCAAAATAGCCTCTCCTTCTTTGTAATTCACCCTGGCTTTCCCCCTGTTCCTTGACTCCTGCAATCTCCTTGCTGGGTTAGGGATTTTACTTTGCTCTATTCTTTGCATGGCAGTCTCTTTCTTGTAATCTAGGTGCCAGCTTAATGGTCTACCTCCGCCATGAGGCGTTCCTTGATTATATAAACAGCTTCCTTCTAAGTACTTAGGACTGACTGGAATTTACTTATTTTCTTATTGGTTTTGTTTACTGTTTCTATTTCCTGAGTTGAATGTAAGCTCCATAAGTCTTGGGACCTTGTCTGTTCTGTTAAAAGTACCTAGAACAGTAGTGGGCATATACTAGGTCCTTGATAAATATATGAACACCAAATAAAAATTGATTATCTAGCTTTAAAAATACTTAGGTTTGGCTTCTTCCTTCATGCATAGCCTGTGTGTTTTATAAGGGTAATAATAAGAATCAGGTATTAAATACCAGTTTTCAGGTCTAGTGTATTTTCCTCGCATAAGATATATATTGTATCATATTCACACTTCTTCTACCTAGACCTTCATTCACTGTATCTTGTAAGAGCACTTGAAGATAGCACTACTTGTAACTTACATTTTTAATTACCATTTTTCTTCTCTGTTACTGATTTCTGATTAGCCAGCACATACCTCAATTGCTTGTTAATTGTTGCTTCCCTTAGTAAATGTTCCATCTCTGTAGGTCTATCCTTCTCTCAGGTCCTGGAATCCTATACTTGTTACAAAGGATGCTAAACTTTAAGCCAGAGGCCAGCAAATTATGGTCAATGGGCCAAATGCAGCACATGGCCTGTTTTTGTACAGCCTTGGAGCTAAGGAGGGATTTTACATTTTTCAAAGGATTGTGAAAAAAAGTATAAGTGACAGAAACAGTATGTGGCCGGTAAAGTCTAAAATCTTTATAATCTAACCATTTACAAAAATATGGCTCAGTCCTGCCCTAAATTACCTCTAGCCAATTCCATGGTGTCAAACACCTACAGATCCACTTGCTTTCAACCCAAAGGTGGTAGTGGTATGGCTAACAAACACCAAAGACAGCTATTTGCCCAATTATAGGAGAAATAAGTTACAGTGTCCTTGGCTTCTGTTCCAGGAACTTCAGATTTTCAAGGTGACTCCCTTATATAAATTTTGGAACTAAATATCATTTGCCACTTCAAATAGTAAGCAAATACTACTATGAAAGATATCTGCTCTTCTAATCAGAACAGGGGGTTGGAGACCTTGACTAGACTTAAGGATACAGTGGTTGTGACCTAAGTTCTCTGCACCTTAGATCCTAATGACAATCATTTGCAGCAATTTACTCTGGTATTTCTAGAAGATCCTTAATGAAATAGACATTGGTGAGTTAAGTTTCAAACTCCATGCTGGCAAACATGAGAAAAATGGGCAGATGTGGGATGCCAAACGGGTTATAAAACCAAGGGAGCTGATTTGCAAAGACGTATCCATTAGAAATGTAGAAACAAGTAGAGCTTCTCTGCATTTTCTGTAGTTTTTATTAAAATGCCTGAAAAAAGAGTAGACTGTATTTAGAAAGTGAAAAATACCTTTGGGCTATGAAAAGCAGAAACATCATCCATTTAACAAACATTCACTGAACATTTATGGTTTACCAGGCACTGCTCTAGGTGCTAACGATGAATCAGTGACAAAACAATGTTCTCACCTTGGTCCATCCTTCTAGTCGGGTAAACTGACATACAGTAAGTGCTATGCAAGTAAATAAAACAGAGTAAGAGATAGTAACGGTTCAAGAAATAGTGTTGTTATTTTACATGGAAGGAAAGTTTTGCTGATAACACTTGAGCAGAGATAGGAAGAAAGTGTAAGTCAATATGGGGAGAAAAGCATTTCATGCAGAGAGAGCTGCAAAAGCCAAGGCACTAAGATGGCAACCTTGGCCTTTTCAAAGAACAGCAAGGAGATGAGTGCAGCTGAGTGGAGAAAGAAGGGGAGAATGGGGAAGGTGAAGTCAGAGAGAACACAGGACAGACAACCAATCAAGAGTGTACTATGGATTTTGCCTTTTCTTCTGAATGAGATAGGAAGAAATTGGGACTTATAACACAGGGTTGACATTAAGTAAATTAGATTTTGAATGGATGGTTGTAAATTGTCTTTGGAGAGTAGATTTGAGGTGGCAAGGGTAAATGCTGGGTTTCCAGAATGGAGGCCATTTCAATAGTCTGGGAAATGATGGTGGTTAGGTAGAGGCAGAGAGAAACAGAGAGATTGAGAGGTGAGGAATTTTCTTTTTTGTTTGTCTGTTTTTTGTTTATTATTGTTATTGAAATAGTGAAAACGCTTTATTAATGAATGAAGTGATGAGTGCACAACTATGTAATTATACCAAATACCATTGATTGTACAGTTTGGATTAATTGTGTGCTTTATTAATATTTATCAATAAAATTGATTTGTTTAAAAAAAAGAAATGTTATTTTCAGAACATTTTGAAGTTCTAGTTTATGAGTTTTCATGATGGATTGGATGCGTGGTATAAGAGAAGAGAGGGTCAAGGCTAAACCCAAAGATTTTATCCAGAACAAATGGAACCATGAAGTTGACATTTTCTGATATGGAGAAAAATGTGGGAGAAGCAGATTTAGTGGGGTAATTCGGAGGTCTGGGTTAGAACTTGTTAATTTTGAGATACCAATTAAACACCCAAGTGGAGATGTGGAAGCCACAGATGAAATACTTGTCAGGGAGAGGTCTGGGCTGCAAATAGAAATTTGGGAATTGTCAGCTTACAGATAAGATATGAAGGCAGGAAATTGAATGAAGTCCCCCAGGGCGTCATTTGTGTAACAGATATTTGAGAACTGACCTCTGGAATATTCCAACATTTAGGATTTGAAAGGCTGTAGAAGAACAAGCAAGGGAGATGGACAAATAGCAGCCAGTAATGTGGTGAGAGAACTAAGAGAGATGTCAGTGTCAGAAAACAAGTGAAGAGAATATATTTAGGGAGGTATGATCAATTCTATCAAATGTTGCTGATGTGGAATGAAATGGAATATTGGGTTTAGCAATGCAATGCACACTGATAACCTTTGGTGGACTGTTGGGGATGGAATGGGTTCAACAGAGTAAGAGAGAAGAGTGCATGGAGCAACTACTCTTTTGGATAATTTGCTCTTTATTGCAGTTTGCTAAAAGCTGGGGGAAACAATATACCAAAAATGGATTGGTTTTACAATGGGGGTTTATTGGCTTGCAAGCTTACAGTTCTGAGGCTATGAAAATGTCCACATCAAGGCTTCATCAGGTGGTGCTTTCTTCCCAGAGATCAGTGGCCAGTGATCCTGGACTTCTCTCTCACATGGCAAGGCACATGGCAGCATCTGTACTCTTCCTTCTCTTCCGGGTTTCATTCCTTTCAGCTTCTGGCTTCTTTTAGGCTTTCTCTCTGTGCTTCTGTGGGTTACTCTATGTGTCTTTTTCCATATTCATCCCATCTATTGGACTTCAGTAAGGTGAAGAGGCCCTACTCTGAGTCATGCCTTACTGAAGTTATCTAATCAAAGCCTTACTGGAGTAACCTAATCAAAAGATCCCACCCAATATAGTTTCACAAACCCAAAAGAATGGATTAGTTTTAAGAACATGATCTTTTGTGGCCCATCCAGCTTCAAACCCTCACACTCTTTAAAGAATGCTGTGGTAAAAGGATATAAAATAGTAGGATAGTACCTGGAAGACATGTGATTTAAAGGGAAGAATTTTTTAAGAAGATAAATGTATTTCAGTATATTTGGATGCTGATGGGAATGAGTAGTGCAGGAAGTATTTAATAAGTAGAAAAAAAAGGGATAATAGCTGACTGAAACTGTATCTTTGAATGTGTGATTCTCAGAGATTGGAGGGTTTGGCTTTTCATAAAAGCAAAGAGAGTTTATGAAGATAATGGGGGAGTGAAAACCACTAAGAAATGTGGTGAGAGTCTGTGGAAATTCTTTGTATTACTTCTGTTTTTCAATGCAATAGGAACTAAGTTATCAACTGAGAAAGAGGATGGGTTTGAAGTGATATGGACTCCAGAAAAGTATGTTCTTAAACCAATCCATTCCTGATATAAACCTCTTGTAAGTAGGGCCTCCTGGTTAGGTTACTTCAGTTAATGTGTGGTCCAAGGTGAATCTTAATCCTTTTACTGAAGTCCTTTATAAGAGAATGTGATTGGGGGGTGGGGGGAGAGAAAGAGAGAGAGGGAGGGAGAGAGAGAGAGAGAGAGAGAGTGAGCGAGCCATGGAAACAAGAAGCTGAAAGCAACAAAACCCAGAAGAGAAGGGAGAGCCATCAGACACTGCCATGTGCCTTGCTTGCTGTCAGAGGAGTCCAGGATCACTGGCAGCTGGTCTTCAGAGACAAAGGATCACCTGCAGATGCCTTGATTTGGACAATTTTTCTCAGCCTCAGAACTGTAAGCTTGTAAGCTAATAAATCCCCACTGTAAAATCCAACCCATTTCTTGTATGTTGTTTTTGGCAGCCTAGCAGACTAAAACAGATTTTTGTACCAGGAGTTGGGTGCTGCTGTTGCAAATATTAAAAATATGGGAATGGCTTTATAAATGGTAAGGGATAGATTCTGGAAGAATTGTGAGGTGCTTGATAGAAAAGGGTTAGATTGCATGAAGAGACTGTTGGTAGAAACATGGGTGCTAAAGATACTTTCGATGAGACATTAGACAGAAATGATGAATGTGTCCTTGTAAACTGGGAGAAAGGTGGCCCTTATTTTAAAGTGGCAGAGAATTTGGCAAAATTGAGTCTTGATGTTGGATGGAAGGCAGAATTTCAAAGTGAGAGGCTTCAATATATTGCTGAGGAGATTTCCAAACTAAACATGGAAAGTGTGGCCTGGATTGTCCTTGCAGTTTATAGTAAAATGCAAGAGGAAAGGGATAAGCTGAGAACTGAGCTCTTGAACACAATGATACCAGAAATTGATGACAGAAAACAGGACCCCTAAGAACAGTGCTCCATGTGAGGATTTAACTAAACATGGACCCAGTCATCCATATCAGTGCAAGTCAGGATTGGAGGTGCAGTTATCTAGGAAGGATCTGTGGAAAGTCCTACTGTCTGGGGGTCTGTACCCCTGTGTACTTCATGCAAAACCAATAGGTCTTTTGCAAGATTTTTGTGAAAGGAACCACTGCCAGCCTGGGCTAAAAGGGACAGAAAAGGGACAGATTTAAGGGAAAATGACTTCAAAGACAGAACTATGGAAGTTGAGGTCTAAAGTGAAGACATCTTCTCATGCTAAAATAGTGAGCCCACCCATATATGTGGAAAGAATGAGTATGCTTGGAGAGGGCAGGTTTTCCAATACATTGATCAGGAAGAGTGTTACCAACCCAGGCTTCTTAGATGCCCGGGGGGCTTGGGGAGAGACTGGCTGCTACCTCAATGCTTAAAGAGAGTGGAGCTGAGAGCTTGGTCATCACCCCAATGCTTAGAGATGTTGGAGCCTTCACCCCACTGTTTGAGGAGGAGCATGGCTGCTATGCAAGCACTTGGAAAGTTTGGGGCTTCTGCTCCATCAGGCCCAGAGGACAAAGCACCACTATTCCATAGATGACTTTCAGACCTTGAAATTGAATGCAGTATGCCCTACAGGGTTTTGGAGTTATTTTGGACCAATGATCCCTGTTTTCCTTCCAATTTTTCCCTATGAGAATGGGAACATTTATCTTATGACTGTCCCTCCTTTGTATATTGGAAGCAGATAACTAGTTGTAAGTTTCACAGGTTCACAGCCTGAGGGGGTTTGTACCCCAGGACAGACCATACTTATAGCTGATTTTGATGAGACTTTGTGCTTAATATTGTTACTGAAATAATTTGCATATGGAAACAACATATCTTTTTGAGGTCTAGAGAGTGGAGTGTGATGGTTTGAAGCTATATGGACCCCAGAAAAGTATGTTGTTAAAGTTGATCCATTCCTGTGGGTATAAACCTATTGTAAGTAGGATTAGGTTACTTCAATTAAGGGTCTTTGGATTAGGTTAATTCAGTTAAAGCGTGGCTCAGAGTGGGAAAGAAAACATTGCAGGCTCTAAGAGTGATTGTGGAATAAATGTGAACTAGGCAACAACCAGGATGGGAGCTGTTGGTCAAAATAGCAGTGAGGACACTGTAGCTTCCTATAGGGCTATAAACCCTGAAAGCATTGCAGATGAAACAGAAATCCTAAAGTGTTGAACCTATAATGTGGGATCAGACCACCATAAAATTTCAGGTTCAGGTGAAATTACAACATGAATTGGGGGGCGGGGGGTAAGGTCAGCATTAACATTTATATAGCAACCTGAGTTCATCATTTAATAATAGAAACTGGCACATAAACCAGTTTTGAAAGGACTCACAATAAAGTGATTTTCCTGGTCCCTGGCTTAGTTTTTCATTCTCTAAACCTCACAAGAAATGGAAGCCAGTCAAATTTAGTTTCTTCTGCTTTATGGGGAATGAGCCTGGATAGTATGGCAGAGGTGTTGGGAGTGTTGGAGAAAGTGATGTTTAAGTAGCGTTTAAGTCATTGTATTTCAAACCTCTTTTTTTCTGTGCTATTTTCCTGAAGTAACAAATCCGGCAAACCAAAATAATTCTGGGTTTAAAAGTAAATTCTTAGTCCCTCCATGTACTCTTTTCTCTTAAATTGTCTTTACAGGTAATCTTTCTAGATTCAATTTAATTATCTCTCTGAGATCCATGTTGATAATTTGCCCAAGGTATAACAAAATTACAAAAGCACACATCAAAAGCCACTTAGATAACATCAACATGTCATTGGTGGCTATAATTATTTTTTAAAACCTGGATGTACAGATTAAATATATGCTTAAAATAAATTTTGCCTACAAATATTTCATGGATATTTATTTAGCTAGCATCATTGTGGATTTTTTAATCTAAAGTATAAGAATTTTGTGAATTAAAATAATATGTTGTTACAAACATATCTTAAAGATTAATTATCTGAACAAGAGGGAATTTTGAAAATGCTAAAGCTTCTACCATTTTATGTTCTAAATTTTATTCTTCAATGACCTTTTTATTTCATTTATAATCATACTAAAATGAGACTTTTTTCTCTTTAACATTCTTAAGTATTAGAAAAACCTTTATACTCAGCTAGCTTTAAAGATCAATATTTAAAATTTAATAAATGCATTGCAAGTACAAAGAACATTATCTCTTCAAATACTTGATATGGAATTTCACTGCATTTTATAGCTTATAATTTTATTTTCTCATTACCCAATAAGAATGTTCAAGGTTAGGCTTTGCTAATCTATAATTCTATATTAAACATACTGATAGTTGGATTAAAGAGGAATTGTTGAATGACAAGCATTACATAAGACCTAAGTTGTAGGAGCCATCAGTTTACACTATTGGTATACACCAAAATTAACCAAAGGTTTCCACTAAATTTCATCTTTTTTTTTGTTTTTTAAAAAAAATCAATATATATTATATCAACAGAGTATCAGAGAACAGAGTATGGAGTATTTATACTTTTGGGTAAATTATCCTTTAAAGGAATTTTGTGGTAAAGGGATGTAAGAGAAATGGGATAGTAGCTGGAAGTATGTACTGCTGTCTACAAAAAAAACATGTCTTATGGGGAGAATTCTGGAGCTGATGCACTTTGTGCATGTTATTTAACTAAATTGAATCTGAGTTTCCTCCTCTGTACATTGAGAGTATAAGGTGAGATAACACCTTATACCTAAACCCCTTCCAGCTCTAAGGTCCTATGAATTTATTTAAAGCCACATAAATTTTTGAACTCGTAAAAGACAGTTGTATAATGTTTATCTATTTGGTGAGAAAGACCTATCTTATCCTTGTAAATGTTTTTAGATTCATTTTTTCTTCTCTCCTTTTCACTGGCATCACTGTAATCATGATACTAAGTCTCTGGATTTGAGTGTCCACTTCCAGAGCTTGTTTTTGTGTGATGTGTATTCTGCACTCCAATAATAGGTTGTTCATAGATTCATTCATTCAACAAATATCTATTAAGTGCCTACTATGTGCCTGGTCCTATTTTATCTTATAAGATAGAGCAGTGAACAAAACAGACAAAAACACTTTATTTCATGGAGCTTATATTCTAGAGGGAATAAAGCAATAAAATACACACGTATCAGATGGTTATTAGCAGAATGAAGAAAGTAAGCAAGGCTGAAATTTTGGTATTGGAGTGAGGGAATAATTTTATATATGGTGGTTAGGGAAGGCCCACCAATAAAATGTCTTCTTAACAGGGACTTCTCAAACATTTATGTAAGTACCATATTTAATGAGCTCCAGATACGTGTGACCCTGTGAGACACTTGTAAGGGGAGAAAAGGTTTAATCACAATCTCAGATTTCAAGGAGATTAGAGTCCAGTAGGGGAGATGAACAATTAAATCATCAAGTAAACAATGAAGTGTTTTAATTTAATGTAAAAAAATGTAAGCCTAGATTCATACTCTGCCACTTTCTATTTGTATAGCCTGGGAAAATTACATAATATTGCTAAACCTCAGTGTGTTCAATTATAAAATTGAGATTATAATAGTACCCACACTACACAATTAAAAAGATTAATAGTGCCATGCATATATATGTGTATGTGTGTGTATATATATAAATACACACACACATGTATGTGTCTAATAGATTTGATGCAGTGGGTGGTATAAAGTTGTCACTTATATATTCATTGGCTGAATAAAAGAGCAATAAAATAGTTTCTAAGAAGTGATTTTTGTTTCACTGTTTTACACACTGTATATACACTGTTGTAAAAAATGTTTATGCTTTTATGGTAAACCTTGGTTAAATGTTATCAATTTATATATTTTTTGAATTACCTGAGCTATAAAAATATGAGCACAATAGTAACAGTAAATTTAAAAAGGAAACATTCTCAAGAAAACCACTGATTAAAATGTTAATTCTTTACTCTGTAAATATAATTTTCTATGAACAAAAATAAATGTTAATGTTAATGTTAAATCCACGGTTATTTTTCCTAATCTCAAGTCTTTCTAGGCAGAGTGAAAGAGTGCTATTTTACAAAATGAATGAGTCTATTTCTTTGTGGTACGTGAAGGTTTTAATTTTGATGACAATGAAAGGCTTCCCTAGTACCTAGGTAACAGCTATTGGATTAGACTTGTCATTTAAAAATATTTTTAGGTAGAGAAAAATAAGCAGTGCTTCATTTTATGCTAAAATTGGGTTAATTGAAGACATCAATTTCATGCTATAAATGAGAATATTCAAGAATACCATAAAAATACTTTATATATTTGTTTTGCTACTCAGCCACATAGCACAACTATAGTGGGTAGAGGCCCACTACCTAGTATAATGTAATATGTAATGTATGATGTAAGCAAATAATGCTGCTCTCTATCCCACACTATCACATCTTTCAGGAGCCCTGCTTAGGACCGCATGAAAAGTCCAATCCCTCCATTAAATTCCTATATGTTGCACATTTTCTTAAATGGTAAGACTGTTACAAATAAAACCAGGAAAATTGTTTTTGATCCACCTTAGCTTTGCATACAATATTTTGAATAAGCACTCAAGGCAAATTGCTGTCTTTCAAAGCTATACTAGCTCTCTCCTCCTCACAGAATCTACCAGCTTTTTAAGAAGTATGAGACATTCATTTGAAAACAGAAGTCATATCAGAAAAAAACAATATATGCATGACTAACAAAATCCTCTCCTTCATCAGAAAAAAAATTTTTTTTACATCAAATCAGTAGTGAATCCTATGTAAACACTTTTTGACCAAGAAAGAAAATGAACTCTGTATTTCTATGGCGTTAGCTTGTGAAGCATAATGTATGATAACTCTTATCTTTCTTATGGCATTGCTTACCACTGAAAAGTGCAGTAGGTCATGCAAAAGAGCAGCACAGCTCCTAAATAATGTTTAATTCACTTTGATAGTACTCAATGTTCTGTATGGAACCAAATAAGTAATTCTTCACCCAATTATTATACTTTCATTACCTAAACAAAAACATTGCAACACATACTTCGAAATACTTTTGGATTGTTAAAAATAAGTTTAAATGTAAGTTGTTAGCAAACAAGTGTAAATAATATTGAATCACAAAAGTGAAATTTCTTTATTTTCAATCACAGAGTGGGATTGATGTGACTTTAAATTTTATTTTCAGCACCTTTATTAGCTAGTCATTTGTGATCTATATATATATCAAATTGTATATCTATCAGACAACTGGGTCTGGGAAAATGCTTGTATAACATACATTATATGAAAATAAAGTCTGTAAATCATTTGGGAAATAAAAAGAAATGTTTTCAGAAATGGAGTTCATTGATATTTTCAGTCTGATTTTGACTGATTTAAGCTTTGCAGACAAAAATTTGACATTGAAAGAAATATTAAAAAGGTAGTAATTTTTATAGTTTTGAAGTTCTGGATGTTAAGCATTTTATAAATCTGATATTTGATTATATTTTTCACTTTCAACCAAGTGTTTGTCATTTAGTATGCATTGCCATCTGGAAAATTTTTTGATGATGCCACAGATCATGTGGCCTGGACAACATATTTTTCTTTGGATTACATCAAATCCACATGACTACCAACACTCTAATCACAAGTACAACATATCACTGGATAGTAAATAAAAAATCACTTGTTGAAGGTGTTCTGAAGGTAGAGATTCATAAAAAGCATATATTTCCCACATATAAGATTTGAACTGGAATCAGGCAGATAGAAACAAAAATACCTCTTTTATTGATAAAGTGAATGCTGAAGAACTTGGCTTTTATTTGAAGACAAGTGGACTTCATGTACTCTAGCCAAAATTATGCAAGATTCTTCCCACAGGGACAGAGACTTCTTAAAGAAGCAGAGTAAGGTAGAAATACCAGTGGTTTGAGTTTTTTTATCCTATGAGTAGGAAAAGAAACAGAGGGACAGAATTACAAGTTTTCAGTTTTTTCTTCTTTGTCCACTAGTTGTGAAAATCATTCTACGTGAGATTGAGTAAGACAACGGATAGAGAGGCCAAAAATGTTAGCTTTTGGGCCTCCCTTCACATTCAAGGTAACATCAGGAGCAGAGAAACAGCCTAACACTTACTTATCTTACCTAAAATATCTCCAAATTTAATATCTTCATTCTTGGATATAGGGTAATGGGGTGGAACAATGAATACTGCTAGGTAAACAAGGAATGTGTGACCAAACTTGCTGTCTTAATATTTATCAAAATAGTTACCATGTGCAAAGGACAGTTCTATCCAGATGCTTACTAAAAGGTTGTGTTCAGTAAAAATTTGTTGAATTACTGAAAGGAGAATATAAAAGCCACAGATGAACATAAAAATCAATGCCAAAACCTGATTGAGTTAGTTGGTGCCATAATTACAATTAGCTTTATTTTAGGTGTTAGAAAAAAAAAAGAAAACCATAATATTTGCAGTTCCAATTTGCCTGGCCATGTATTTAAAATCCTTTCTTCATTTCTTTTATAGTAGATTACAAAAATGGCCCCAATTCTCTCCTCCATCCATATGTATCCTTTCTTCTGTCATCTAACTTTGCAGTGTCCTGAGATTGGCCATATGGCTTCCTGTGGTTGGTAGAATTCAGCAGACATGATCAAGCAGAACTTGAAGAGTACTTGTATGATTGGGTGTGCTCTTTCTCTTGCACCAGTGCCACTACCATGAGGACATGCCTAGTCTAGCATGCTGGAATATGAGAGTCACACTGTAGAGTCGATTTACTTCAGTTGTTCAATCTGAGAACTGCCTAAATAAGCCCTGTGTCAATCAAGCCCCAAACACAGCAGTGAATATAGAAAAGTTCAGCAGAGTTACCCAGAAATCACCCCAGAGACTTGAGCTTTGAAAACCCTATTGCATTCACTCAGGTTTGGTGGTTCTTTATACACAGCGTTACTGTTGCAATAGATAAATACTTCACCTTCTTTCATTCTCCTTCCCTCTCTCCATCAATCTCTTTCTTCCTTTCTACCTTCAATAATAGATTAAAAACTTATTCATCATTTTTCATGTGCTGGACACTATGCAATGCACTAGAGATGCAAAGATAAATAAGGCACTAACCAATTCACTTTATCCTTACCAATGTCAATTCTCCTTTCTACAATACATACTCTCTTAGACTATCAAAGTCAATAGGCTATAAAATTAAGTGACTATCTCCAGCCAAGTATAATTTGGTTAATTGTTAAATTCAAACCCCTTTGAGCATCTAACTAAAGGTAAATAATAGACAGTGCTTAGTCATTAATTTTATTGTTAGCTATAACCTCATGTCATAGAGCCTGGGCATAAAGCCATGTGCTAAGCTGTAAGGTTGTTGGTATCTCAAAATGCCAGGGAAAAAAGAAGAGGTAATGGTATATTGGAAGCAGATCAAATGGAAGATATTTTAATCATAGGGTTTGCCAGAGAGAAAATAATACTAGTGTGAGACTAAATAAGATGTGATGATATAATCATCAATATTAAAAGTAATATTTTAATGACCTTGTAGCAAAAATCTAAAATTATTTTCTTCACAATTTAATTAAAAAAAAACATTTTATTGTGAAATTTCCTAAAATATATAAAAGCAAAAATAATATAATTAAACATTTTGTATCCACTAACCCAGATTCAGCAATTATTTCAAGGTCTTCTTTTATGTTATTTATTAAACCTTTTTATTCTGAAATAATTTCAGACTTACAGGACAGTTGCAAAAATAATACAGAGCCTGCACAGAGAATTCCAACATACCCCCATATCCCCAGATACTCAGACCCACTAATTTTAATATTTTGTCACATTTGCCAAATCATCCTATCTATCATCTATCTATCTATCTATCTATCTATCTATCTATCTATCTATCTATCATCTTTTTTCTGAGAATTTGATATAGTTTGTATAAATCATGCCCCTTAATATTGTGATGTACATTTATATGTTACCAACTTAAGTGCAGTTATTAAGTTCATGAAATTTAACATTGATATAAAAGTTAGAGTCTAGTATTCCAATTTTTTTCTTATGTCCTAGTAATGTACTTTTGAGCCTTTTCTCCTCAATATTACATCCTTTTTAAAAATTGTGGGAACATACATGCAACATAAACTTTCCCATTTCAACTATTCCCAAGCCTGCCATTCAGTAGGATTAATCACCTTCACAATGTTGTGGTACTCTCATCACCATCCATTATTAAAACTTTCCTATCTCCCAAATAGGAACCCTACATCCATTATGCATTAACTACCCATTCCCCCTGTTCCTTGCCCCTAGCAGACTGGTAGGACTCTCGTCTTCAAATTTTTGGAAGAGTTTGATCAGGAATAGTGTTAATTCTGCTCAGAATGTTTGGTAAAATTCACCAGTGAAGCCATCTGGTCCTAGACTTTTCTTTGTTGGGAGATTTTTGATAATTGATTCAATCTCTTTATTGTTATTGGTCTATTAAAATCATCCTTTTCCCCTGATTCAGTGTATGTAGTTTGTGTGTTTCTAGGAATTTTTCCATTTAATATAGATTATCAAATTTGTTGGTGTACAGTTCCTGGTAGTATCCTTGTATATTCCTTTTTATTTCTGTGGGGTTTGTAGTTATATCCCCTTTTCCATATCTGATTTTAGTTGTTTGCATCCTATTCTTTTTTTGTCTTTGTCAGTTTAGGCAAAAGTTTGTTGTTTTTATTGATATTTTCAAAGAACCAACATTTGGTTTTACTGATTCTCTTGACTGATTTTTTATTCTTCATTTCATTTACCTGTGCTCTGATCTTTGTAATTTTCTTCCTTTTGCTTTGGGTTTAGTTTGATCTTTTCTTTCTAGAGCCTCCAGTTGTGAGATTAGGTCTCTGATTTGAGATCTTTCTTCTTTTTTGATGTAAGCATTTAGAGCTAAAATTGCCCGTTCTGTACTGCCTTTGCTGCATCCCATAAGTTTTGGTATATTGTGTTTTGTTTTCATTTGTCTCGAGATATTTCTTAATATTCCCTGTTATTTCTTCTTTGACCCATTGGTTGCTTGAGTGCATTGTTTAATTTTATATATTTGTAAATTTTCCAGTTCTCTTTCTGTTATTGAGTTTTAGCTTCATTCCACTGTGGTTGGAGGAGATGCATAGTATGATTTCAATAGTTTTTGTATATTTTTTTATTAGAGAAGTTGTGAGCTTACAAAACAATCATGCATTCTGTGCAGAATTTCCTATACATCACCCTTCCACCAATACTTTGCATTGTTGTGGAACATTTGTTACAGATTATGAAAGAAAATCATCAGACTATGACCACTAACTATGGTCCTTAGCTTACATTTGGTATATTTTATACCCCCTATTATTAACACCCCCTAATACTAACTAATATTGTCTTAGTAATAAATACTGTCACAATATTAGTATTGTACATTTGTTATAGTTCATGAAAGAACCACAGTCCATCTTCTACCACATGGTTCAGTGTGTTATGCAGACCCATACCTTGTGGAATCTATCAATAATGTACACTCAATGGCTCTCACTTTTATCACAGAGTTGTGCAATCATTGCCTCAGTAAATTTTTTAACATTTTCCTTAGTCCAAAAGAAAAAATCCTTTACCCCTTATTATTGACCCTTAGCATTGATATAGTACCTTCTTTGATATTGATGAAAGAATATTACAATATTGCTGTTAACTATATTCCACAAGTTACATTAATTGTGTTTTTCCCATGCTTCTCCATATGCTTACCACCCTATAATAATGATGTATATTCTAGGTCATAGAAGTACATTCTTGTTTTTGTACTGTTAACACAAACCTTATCCACCTCCAGTTCACTATGTTATTCAGTCCCTAGATTATTTTCTTCCTTCCAATTGAAATTTATGTCCTTAAATACCCTTTTCCGTCACAATCCCATTTATGAATCAGCCATGTTAGTTATACTGACTATAATGTGTTCCCATCAACTCTACTCATTTCCATGCTTTTACATTAAAGCTAATTAAAAATTTTACATACATTAAGCATCAGTACACCTTCTCAACCCTCATCCTATTTCTTAGAAACCTATACTCAAGGTTTTAACTCCATGTGTTTATTCTTTATATTTAGTTCATATAAGTGAGACCATAAAACATTTGTCCTTTTGTGCCTGGCTTATGTCACTCAGGTTAATGTTCTTAAGGTTCATCCATGTTGTCTACTTAAGTCTTTTGCCCATTTTAAAATTTTTGAATTGCTTGTTCTTTTGTTGTTGTATGATCTTTTTATTTAGCATGGAAATCAAACACTTACCAGATATGAGGTTTCCAAATATTTTTGGCTGCCTTTTCTTCTTCTTGACAAAGTCCTTTGAATCACAAAACTACTTAAGTTTGAGGAGGTCCCATTTATTCTTTTTTTTTTTCTTCTTCTTTCATCGCTTGTGCTTTGGAGTAAGGTTTAAGAAACCAGTGCTTACCACCAGGTCTTGAAGATGTTTCCCTTCATTTTCTTCCGGGAGTTTTATGGCTCTTACTTTTATATTAAGTCTTTGATCCACTTTGAATTAATTTTTTTATAAGGTGTGAGATAGGGATCCTCTTTCTTTTGCATATGGATATCCAGTTTTCCCAACACTGTTTATTGAATATACTGTTCTGCCCCAGCTGGGTGGCTTGACAGCTTTGTAAAAAATCACTTAAAAAGTCATGTGAGGGTTTACTTCTGAACCATCAGTTTGGCTCCATTTGTCTATATATCTGTCTTTATGCCATGCTGTTTTTACCACTGTATCTTCTTATTTTAAGAAGTTTTTAGCTATTCAGAGCCACTTACCCTTCAAAGTAAATTTAATAATTGGTTTTCGTTTAAAAGGCTGTTGGAAGTTTATTGGATTGCATTGAATCTGTATATCAATTTTGGTAGAATTCACATCTTACTGGTATTTATTCTTCCAATCCATGGACATAGATTATTCTTCCACTTATTTAGGTCTTTTTTTATTTCATTGAGCAATGCATTGTAGTTTTCTGAATACAAGTGCTTTATATCCCTGGTTAAGATTGTTCCTGAATAATTGAGTCTTATAAGTCACTATTGTAAATGGAATTTTTTTCCTGACTTTCTCTTCAGAATTCTCATTGCTAATGTATAGAATCACTACTGATTTTTGCATATTAATCATGTATCCTGCCACTTTGCTGAACTCGTTTATTAGCTCTAATAGCCTTGTTGTGTATTTTTCATGACATTTTAGGTATAGTGTCATAAAACGAAAGTTTTACTTCTTCACTTACAATTTGAATGTCTTTTATTTCTTTTTCTTGCCTGATTGCTCTAGCTAGAACCTCTAGCACTGTATTGAACAACAGTGGTGACAATGAGTAAACTTGTCTTGCTCCCAATTGCAACAGGAAAGCTTCCAGTCTTTCACCACTGAGTACAATGTTAGCCATGAGTTTTTCATATATGCCCCTTATGATGTTGAGAAAGTTTCCTTCAATTCCTTTCTTTTGGAGCAGTTTTGTCAAATGACTTTTCTGGGTCAATCAAGATGATTGTGTGATTTTTATTCTTTTAATTATTAATGTGATGTATTATGTTGATTGATTTTCTTGTTTTGAACTATCCTTGCATGCCTGGTATAAAACCCACTTGATCATGATGAATAATTTTTTTAATGTGTTGTTGGATTCAGTTAATGAATATTTTGTTGAGGATTTTTGCATCTAAATTCATTAGGGCAATGGGTCTATAACTTTCTTTTTTTGTGTGTAATCTTTATCTGATTTAGGTATTAGGGTGATATTAGCTTCATAGAATGAGTTGGGTAGTATTCCCTCCTGTTCAATTTTTTGGAAGAGTTTGAGTAGGACTGGTGTTAAATCTTCTTGGAATGTTTGGTAGAATTTCCCCGTGAAGCCATCTGGTCCAGGGCTTTTCATTCTGGAGAGTTATTTGATGATGGTTTCAATCACTTTAATTGTAATTGCTTTGTTGAATTCTTCTATTTCTTCTAGGGTAAGTGTAATTTGTTCATATGCTTCTAAGAATTTGTCCATTTCATCTACATTGTCTAGTTTGCTGGTGTACAGTTGTCCATAATGTACTCTTGTGATCTCTTTTACTTCTGTGGGGACAGTAGTAATGTTCCCACTTTCATTTCTGATTTTATTTATTTGCATCTTCTTTCTTTTTTCCTCTGTTAGACTAGCTAAGGGTTTGTCAATTTTGTTGATCTTCTTGAAAAATCAACTCTTGATTTTGTTAATTCTCTATGTGTTTTTTTTCTCAATTACATTTATTTCTGCTCTGATCTTTGCTATTTCATACCTTCTGCTTGCTTTGGGCATAGTTTGCTGTTTTTTTCTAGTTCTTCCAGTTGTGATATTAGGTCATTGATTTTAGCTTTTTCATATTTTTTGATGTAAGCTTTGGGGGCTATAAATTTCCCTCTCAGCACTGCTTTCACTGCATCCCATAAGTTCTTATATATTGTGTTCTCATTTTCATTCATCTCAAGATATTTACTGATTTCTCTTGCAATTTCTTCTTTGAGCAGCTGATTATTTAAGAGTGTGCTGTTTAATTTCCATATATTTTTGAATTTTTTCTTTCTTCTGCCTGTGTTGTTGACTTCCAGCTTTATTCCATTATCATCAGAGAAAGTTTTTTATATAATTTCAAACTTTTAAAATTTAGTGAGAACTGTTTTGTGACCCAACATATGGTTTTTCTTGGAGAAAGATCCATCACCACTTGAGAAGAATGCATAGTCTGCTGTTTTGGGGTACAATGTTATCTTTATTAGGTTTAGTTCATTTATCATATTACTCAAGCTCTCTGTTTCTTTATTGAGCCTCTGCCCAGATGTTCTATCCAATGGTAAAAGTGGTGTATTGAAGTCTCCAATTATAATTGTAGAGGCATCTATTTCTCCTTTACGATGAGAAATCAGCACTTAAACTTATTGGGCATCCCTTGTATGTGAGGAATCGCTTTTCTCTTGCTGCTCTCAGGATTCTCTCTTTATCTTTGGCATTTGACATTCTGATTAGTGTGTGTCTCAGAGAATGTCTTCAGATTTATTCAGATGAGAGTATGTTGTGCTTCTTGGACATGGATATATGTGTCCTTCAGTAGGTTTGAGAAATTTTCTACCATTATTTCCTCAAATATTCCTTCTGCCCCTTTTCCATTCTTGTATCCGTGTGGGACAGCCACGACAAATATGTTTGTTTGCCTCTTGCTGTCATTTATTTCCCTCAGACCCTGTTCAATTTTTTCCATTCTTTTTTTAAAATCTGTTCTTTTGTATGTTCTCTTTTGGAAGCCGTATCTTCAAGCTCACTGATTCTTTCTTTTGCTTTTTCAAATCTTCTAATATATGCCTCCAGTGTATTTTTAATTTCATTTATTTTGTCTTTCATTTCCATAAGATCTGCTATGTTTCTATGTATGTTTTCAAATTCTTCTTTGTGCCCATTCAGTGTCTTCTTAATGTCTTTAATCTTTTCAGCCATCTCATTGAATTTATTAAAGAGATTTGTTTGAATATCTATGATTAGTTGTTTCAACTCCTTTATGTTATCTGCAGACTTATCTTGTTCCTTTAACTGGGCCATATCTTCCTGTTTCTTGGTATGGATTGTAATTTTTTGTTGGTGTCTCAGCGTCTGATTTACTTAATGTATTTATTCTGGACTCAGTTTCTTTCTTTAGTCTAGGGTTTTCTATTTGATTGGCTTTGTGTTACAGCCCTTCTTTGATACTTGGTTCAACTTAGTTTGGAACTTTATAGTGGCTCGTGTTGAGCCAATCTGAAAAATTTTTAGCTCTTTTTCATCTGTTTCTTGTCCTTTCTCCCTTGCTGGTTGTGGAGCATGATCTAAGAATGTGGTTGGCAATGTAAGCTATGGAAGCTGAAGTTACCTGTTTTACCCCAACAACTGATGAAGTATCTTCCACCTTTCTCCCCTGTCAGGGGTCAGGATGAAGCTACAGCAGTGTGCAGTAATCCAAGCTGTGTAGGCCAAGACTGTCTGTAGTTGCTTGGAGAGACTGATGAAGCTCCACTCCCCTTCCTCCCTTTCCTGGGGCAGGGATGGAGCCACAGGTGTGGGCAGTAAACTAAGTCATGTGGTTCAGAACTGACCAGAGTGCCCAGATAGACTGACAAAGCATCAGCTCCCTTCCTCCTCTGTCAGGAACAGGGATAGAGCCACAGGTGTGCATAACAATCCTGTCTGTGTGGGGTGAAAGCAACTGCAACTGCCTGAAGAGACTGAGAGAGCGCTTCCCCTCCTCCTTTTGAGGGGCAGGGATAGAGCAAAAAATGTGCCAAAAAGTCTAATCCATGTGGGCCAAAAGTGACTGCAGTTGCCTGGAAAGGTTGAGAGAATACTAACCCTGTTCTTCCCTATTGGGGGCATGGATGGAACCACAGTTGCGTTCAACAGATTTGTCTGTGCAGCCCAAAAGTGGCTGCAGTTGCCCTGAGAGGCGAGGGAGCACTTTCTCTCCTCCTCCTTGTTAGGGGCAGAGGTGGAGCCACAGATGTGGCCAACAGTGTAGTCCATGCAGGCCAAAAGCAGGTTCAGTTGCCCAGAGAAGCTGAGGGAGCACTGTCCTCTCCTTGTCCTATCAGTGGCAGGGATGGAGCCAGAGATGTGTTCAACAGTCTAGACCATGTGGACCAAAATTAGTTGCAGGTGCCCAGAGAGGTTGAGGGAAAACTGTCCCTCTTGCCCTGTCAAGGACAGGGATGGTTCCACAGGAGTCCCACCAATCTAGTCCATGCAGGCCTAAAGCACCTACAGTTGTGTGGAGAGTCTGAGGAAATACAGTCCCCCTTCCTGTCCTATCACAGGTGACGATGGAGCCACAGGTGTCCAACAGACTAGTCCATGGGAGCTGAAAGTGACTGCAGTTGCCCAGAGATGCTGAAGAAACACCACCCCCACTCCTGTCCTTTTGAGGGCAGGGATGTAGCCACATGGGTGCCCAACAGTCTAGTCCATGTGGGCTGAAAGTGAGTACAGCTGCTTGGTGCAGGTCCCATCAGATTCTTCCCTGCTGGAGGTGGGGTTGGAGCCCAGGATATGGCAGCAATCTGACCTGGGTAGAAAGAAGCTGGTCCCTACTGTCACTGTGATTTTCAATCAGTCCCACTTCTCCTCATGTAGGGGGCAGAGTTAAAATGGAGGCTACCTGACTCTTTCTGTCTTGGACAGGTTCAAACTTTAGCTGTTCTGAGGACAGGACTTCAGCTAGCTGAATTTACTAATCAGTAGCTGAAGTCAGTGTCCAACTGTCTCTTCTTCCCCTGTTTTTTTGAAATGTAGCTTCTAACTACAACCAGAAAATAGCTCCTAAGGTGCCTTGCGCCACCAGTGGGGGATGGGCACTGGCCTCCATGGTGTGGAGTGCTCTGCTTACAAATCTTCACTGCAGATGGACAGTCTCTTCTTTCTGTTATTCCAAGGATGTTGAGGATGCTCTTCTGGTCTCCTGGACCCCTCAAATAGGGGATTTAGATAGCTCTGGCTGTTTACTAACTGTGCTGTAGGATGAGCTGAGACTTGGAGTGCCCTACTCTGCCACCAAAATTGCCCCTCCTCTCTGATTCCAATATTCTTGAACTTATTTAGACTTGTTTGTGACCTAACATATGTCTATACTGGAGAATGATCCATGTATATTACAGAAGAATGTGTATCCTGATGATGTTTGGCGAAGTGGTCTATATATGTCTATTAGGTTTGGTTGCTTTAGATATTGTTCAAGTCTTCTGTTTCCTTACTGATTTTTCGTCTATATGATCTATCCATTATTGGAAGTGGTATATTGAAATCTCCTGCTATTAATGTAGACACATCTATTTCTCCTTTCAAATATGTCAGCATTTGTCTCATACATTTTGTAGCTTTGGCATTAGGTGCATATATATTTATAATTATTATGTCTTCTTGTTGAGTTGACCCCTTTATCATTATACGGTGTGTATTAGTCAGCTAAAGGGGTGCTGATGCAAAATACCAGGTATTGGTTGGTTTTTATAAAGGGTATTTATTTGAGGTAGAAGGTTACAGTCATAAGGCCATAAAGAGTAAATTGCTTCCCTCACCAAAGTCTGTTGCCATGTATTGGAGCAAGATGGCTTCTGGTCTCTGCCAGGATTCAGCCTTCCTCTTCAGGCTCCATGGTCCCAGCTTCTTCTGGTCTCAGCTGTAGGCTGGTGTAAGGCTCATCTTTCTCCCCAGGGCTCATTTCTTCCTGGGCTCAGCTGCTCTGTTCTCTCCACAAAGTCAGCTTTAGACTGTCAGTCTCTCTCTCCTATTTGTGGTTACCATGGAGCTTAAATTTAGCATACTAGTCTATAACAATTCTGTTTAATTTCATACCAACTTAACATCAATAGCATACTTATGCATTGTTTCTATACCCTTCTGTATATCCACCTTTTTGTTTTACTTGTTAAAAATTATATCCTTATAAATTGCATGTCCACAGCCATAGATTTATCATTGCCTTCTTAATGAATTTGCATTTTAAAACTTCTATGAAGTTCTAAGTGGCATTAAATACAAAAAATACAATTCAATAATACTGGCATCAGATAAATTCATATAAATGAAGCCATACAATATTTGTCCTTTTGTGTCTGGCTTCTTTCACTTAGCATAATGTGTTTCAGGTTCATATATGTTGTAGCGTGTATCAGTGATTCTTTCCTTTTTATTCATACACACACACACACACACACACACACACACACACACACACACACATATATATAACTATCATTTGGATTGTTTCCACCTTTTGGCTATTGTGAAAAATGCTGTCATAAACATTAGTGTACACATTAAAAAATGAGGAGATTATCCTGGATTATATGGGTGAGTCCAGTGTAATCACAATGGTCCTTAAAAGTGGTAGAGGTTACATAGAAGAGATCAGAGTCACAGAGAGATTTGAAGATCCTATGCTGCTGGCTTTGAAGATGGAAGAAGAAGCCACGAGCCAGGGAATGTGGGCAGCTTCTAGAAACTGGCAAACACAAGAAAATACATTCTGCCCAGATCCTCCAATAAGAACACAGCTCTACAGATACTTTGGTTTTAGCCAATGAGACCCATTTCCCATTTCTGACCTCTAGAACTGTAAGATAATAAATTTGTTTTGTTTTCAACCACTGAAAAAATAATACTGGCATCGAAAATTACCTATACTGTGGGGTCTTTATTTATTTATGCTGCTTTGAACCACTATCTATTTTCCTTTCCTTTCAGTCTGAAGAACTCCCTTTAGCATTGCTTATAGTGCAGTTCAAGTGGTGACAAACCCTTCTACTTTTGATTACCTGGTGTGATGGTTAGGCTAATGTGTCAACTCGGCCAGGTAATTGTGTCCAGGTGTTTGGTCCAGCAAGCACTGTGCTAATTGTAATACAAGAGCATTTATGGACTTTGATCACCAGTGAGTTTACTGCATGGATGGCTGATTACATTTGCATCAATAAGGGAGATTGCATCATCAATGGGTGACGCTTTTATCCAATCAGTTGAATGCCTTAAAAGGGGAAGTGATTTCAACATTCAGAGAGAATTTCCCAGCTCGTCATTGGACAGCCAGCTTCTCCCAGAAGCTCATCAAGGACCTTTCATCGGACTTTCATCGGAGCCCCTGGTTTGCAGCCTGCCTGCGTAACCTGGACTTGTGCATCCCCACGGTCACATGAGAGACTCTTTTAAAATCTCATATTATTGACAGATATCTCCTGTTGATTCTGTTTACCGAGAGAACCCTGACTAATACAGCTTGGTACCAGGAGTGGGGTAGTGCTTTTGCAATTACCAAAATGTTGGAACAGTTTTATAAATGAGTAAGGGGTATTTTTTGGAGGAATTGTGAAATGCTTGATGGAAAAGGCCTACATCACTTTGAAGAGACTGTTAAAAGTAATATGGATGCTAAAGATGCCTTAGAAGTAAATGATGAAACTATTATTGGAAACTGGAGGAAAGGCAATCCATTTTTTAAAGTTGCAGAGAACTTAGCAAGATTAACTCCTGGTCTTATATGGAAGACAGAATTTGAAAATGGCGAACCAGAGCATTTAGCTGAAGAACTTTCCAAGGTAGACTCAGAGAATGTGACTTGGCTTCTCCTTGCAGCTTATAGCAAAATACTAGATGAACAAAATACACTAAGGACTGAACTTTTGGGCACAAAGAAAACAGAAACTGATTCCAGAACTTCCAAGTTTCTGGAAATCAAGTCCACAGATGAAAGTGTCCCATTTGAAGATTTAGCTAAACCTGGAATTTGTAAATCAAAATTGAAGATGCAGTTATCTCGGAAAGACTTGTGGAAAGTCTTACTGTCTGATGGCTTGGACCCCTGCTTCTTGCATGCTAAACCAACAACATTTTTGAAAGCACTATATGAACAAAACCACCGTTTGCTTGGACTGAAAAGGACATGGAAAGGAAACATTGAAGAAGAAACAGCTTTAAGGAGAAAACCATGGAAGCTGAGATCAGGAATTAAGACATCACCTTGGGCCA